>VYZP01075410.1:957-98496 GCA_013400635.1 Hypocryptadius cinnamomeus
TGATTTGGGGGTAATTGATTTGGGGGTTAATTGATGTGGGGGTTAAATGATTTGGGGGTAATTGATTTGGGGGTTAATTGATGTGGGGGTTAATTGATTTGGGGGCTAATTGATTTGGGGGTAATTGATTTGGGGGTTAAATGATTTGGGGGTGTGTAATTAACCCCCTTGCCCCAAGGACTGTGCTCGGTGGGTGCTGCACGTGTGGGGCTGAGCCCGGCTCTCTCCGCAGTTTTCTCACTTGCCGGACAAGGGATTGGGGGTTTTGGACCCTGAGTTCTGCTGCTCTCCCACCGCAGGTCGGTTCCAGTCCCGGAGCAGTGTGCCTCTCTCAGAAGCACTGCTGGGTCCGCATTCCCGTCTGGAATCTCTTTCATGGCTTTACTCTTCCTCACTGTGACTTGTGAACATGGAACCCTTTGGAAATGAACCTTCACCTTCGGACACAAACGTCTCTGCAGGGATGAGCTCACCAAGGCTCTGCTGTCGTCATCAGAATCCTGGGCTAGAGGAACATGTTCCTTTTTGGAATTGCAATTTCCTATCAACAGGCTGTTGGCTCAAGGTCATGGCTGCAGCTGCCCCATCATAATGTGGTGACTGTCACTGTGGGATGGGATCACTTCTCATCCCAGGCTCAGATTTTGGTCCCAATGTGGTTTCCAGGCAAAAGCATCAGCTGTGCCCAGGAAATCCAGGTGTGTGGTAGCCACAGCTGCCTCATGCAGCTGGGTAAGGGCACGGGGTAAGGGCACAGGTCTGCAAATCCTTCTCCAAATAAGAAAGATATGTGGCCTATAAATCCTGGATCAGGGCAAAGTCCCAAAGTGAAGTCATCAGCAGAACTTTATTTCTTCATTATTATTTTTAATTCCTGGATAAATGCTGCTTAGTTCCCCTCTCAGCTGCTTTTATTCCTCCATATTTCTGACAGGATTTTCCACCTTGTCCCTTTGAACCCATTTTTGGATTCTCTTCCCAAGCCCATAGATACCTGAGGTGTAAATCACTGCTGTGGGATCAAATGTCAGGATAATCCTCCCGGGAGACCTTTCCCTTTCCTTCTTCAGCTCACTGATAATGTTCTCTGATTCCTTGGCCACTGTTCAGAAGTACAGATGCTCATTTTCCCCTACCTGCAATGAGATCCCAGTGTGTTTGCAGCCTATGTGTCAGCCTGCATCCCAATGCCATCCCAGTGCCATCCCAGTGCCATCCCAGTGCCACCCATCAAGGGCTGGCACATTCAGCTCTCACTTTATTCTCTATGACAGCCTGAGTGGCCACTGCTGGTGTCACTTGGCAGAGAGGTTGTGACTGCTGCAGATTTATCCACTGGGATAAGTGCTGGCACAGCTGAAATAATCTTTTCTGGCCTCAGGGTGTGGGAACAGCCACAAGGTTTGGTTTTGGTGAAGGTCAGTGGTGAGTGAGCCTGTGGGATGCAGCAGGGGGGGCAAACCCCAGGAGAGGCCAACCATGGATGGTGGTGACAGGGAGAGGGCTTGCAGATGTCACTACCCCAAATCTCATCTCTCTTTTATTCCTGCTGCTGCTGGTGTGAGTCAAGGCCGTTGTTACCCTTGTGGCCATCCCCAGTGCTGCCAGGAGCAGGTACCAGAGTGTGGAACATTTTAACAACAACGAACACTGACTGCCAAACCAAAATGAGAGAAGGGGACAGGCAAGGGGATGAGCCTCCTCTCGGGAAGCGCAGGGGCCAGCTCTCCTGCACACCTCCTATATTTATGGCATGTCTCTACTGCCTTTGAGCCATAAATTTTACCAGTGACTGTCCCTTGGTGCCTCCCTGAGATCCCTGTCCAGGATTTACTGCTCAGCTTTGCCACGCAGAAATACAGCAGCGGCCACAACTCACGGTGCCGCAGCCGCCAGCCCCGAGCGCGGCTTCCCAGCTCGCCCGAGGGAGCCTGCCCTCGGGCACCATCGCTTTTTATTTAGGACTCTGTTTGCTGCTTTGTCGCAGCTCTTGGGGTCAGTATCTCATGTCTTGAAGCTGAGCAGAGCTGGAGCTGGGCAGGCGGGCGGGACACGCTCGGGAGCCGCCGGCAGACGCCGCGGGCAAAGGAGCGTGCGATGGTATCGCGTGTTGCTGTTGGGTTTCATGCACCACGTACAGGTCCGGGCTTCCTGTTCTCCTTGATATCGCAGAGCCCATTAAAGTTTCACATCTCATGTTATGAAATATGGCACACGTCAGGGTTTTTTTTCCCCCTTCCTGGGCTCCTCTCGGCTTTCAGCTGACAGCCTGCGAGAGCCAGCAGCCCTTCCGCCCAGCATCCCGCTCAGCATCGTCCTGGAAGGGCTGGTACCCGCCCCATCTCTCCTTGCTGATGGTCTGCGGGAGCTGGCTGTCCTTTCCATCCCTTCTGCCCCTTCAGGATGCTGCTGAGCCTGGCTGCCCTCCCCAGCAGCTGAGGCCAAACTCTCTCACTACATGAGTGGCCACTCTTTTTGCATAACTGCTCTGCTTTTTCTCCCACGTTTAATGCAAGACGATTTTGCCTATGGAGTGATCCACCCTCAGGGTTTTATGGGATCGACCTGGCCCATTGCCACCCCCAAGCGGGGCAGGAGGGAGTTTCCCAGCTTCTCCCCGGGAGCAGGACAGCCCCGGTGTCAGCGCAGTGGGCTCGGCAGGGCGCTCCCACGACACGCTTAGCCTGGAGCTATCGGCCTTGGCATCTCCAGGCGCGCCTTCCGTGGGGGATTTATCTCTGCCAAATCTGCAAATCGTAGCATGTAATTTTCCCTCTTTCTAGTCCGGGGGAGGGTTTGTGGCCGGAGCGGAACAGACAGATATTTGAGGCTGGGAGCAGGGAGCCTGCTGCGCCACGTTCGCAGCCAACCCCACAGGGCAGCCTCGCCAGCAACAGCCCCGGCGAGATCAAAGACGCTGTTTGCCACCAGGATCTGTCCTGGACTGCCGATGGCTTCCTGCGGCGAGCTGGGTATCTCATCGCAGAGAGGGGAGTCATCTGATGTCTGGATGGAGGGGAAAGATGAGTGCTGTGTTTCACCAGGCCTTCCCAGCCTGCTGCATCAGTGCTGGAATTTCGGGGCTGGACCCTCGCTGCCCACCTGGAGGCCAGGGTTTCTACTCCAATGTCCCTGTTTTTCAGCAAAGCCTCAGCTTTCCACAGGCAGAAGATGAGGTTGTTTCATGCTGCCCAGATTGGTGTGCAGAGATGGGTTCATACTTGTAGTTTTTAGTGATTTTCCCCTTTTTCGGGTCTCACAAAATGGCAAGTTCAGAAGTAGTTCAGAAGACTTTAACAGGTTGTGTCCTGATTCTGCTTAGCTAGAAGTTATGGAAAATAACATTATGCTGGACAGGGATAAAGTAGGCTTCAGTATAACCAAAACTGTGACTATCTGGCCTCAAATGCTCAGTGAGAGGATATTTTTTTCCTCATCTGGCTGCCGAACCCTTCCCCTCTCCGGAGCTGGAGCTGACAGTCAAGTATCACCTTGGTACCCTTGCTACAGAACCTGCTTCGGGGAAGAGACTAAAGGCAAATCAGAAACCCCTGGGGACAGGCAGCCCCTGCTCTAAGGAGCAGGAGGATGACCCTTATCTGCTGACCTCCCCACTCTCCAGTCAACACTGCTTGGCAGCAACAGGGCCAATTAGTGCAGCTACAAATTGTCACCGCGCTCCCGCTGCAGGCAGGGTGGGCAGCGAGGGGCGCACACGGCCGGCACCGTGTCACTGCCCCGGCCTCCCGCGCCGCAGCTCCCGGCGGGGTAAAGCCAGAGGTGTTAATGAGTGTCCCTGGGGAGGGCAGGGCTGGCGCTCTAATTGCTGCTGCCAGCCGGGGGTCACCAATTAAGAGGCAAAGCGCCGGCGGTGCCGCACAGCCGAGCGCGCCGCAGCCGCGCCGTGATGAACCGGAGAGGTGCCGGAGCTGCTCCCACCTGGCTGCTCCCTTCAACAAGTGCTTTTGTCTCGCCACATCAGGCTCTCCTGCTGCCTGGGCTCCCGGGGGCTTCGTTAGCACCGAGCGCACGGGAGGCCGGCTCTCGCTCCCGAGGCGGAGGCTGCTCGCCCAGCTCTGTGCGATGGGAATTGCGATGTCAGGGAGCATCCGCCCCTCCGCAGCGCCCGTTTGGCGATGCTCAGTGTAATGACGCTCTCCCAGTCTTGCCGGGATAGATAAATAAATGCTCCCGGACGCTGTGTGATGCCTCGATGCCTGCCCGTGGGTGGGGGAGCAGGCGGGGGCAGAGAGCGGCAAACCTGGGGGCGTCCATCGCCCCTCCGCTGGTGTCAAAGGAAGCATCTTCCAGGGGGAGCGGCAGTCCCAGCCGCCCTCCAGCAGAGACCTGGCAAAGCCGGGCATCCCCAGCTCCCTGGCATTGCTCCTGCGTGCGGGGGTGCTCCCACCCATTCCCTCTGATGTGGATTCTCTGCTGTGTGCTGAGGGTTGGGTCCCCATTGCAGTCTCAGCGCCCTGGTCCCCACGAGGAAGAGGAGGGGGCACGCAGGGTGCACAGGGGGACAATCAGATACAGCCATAACAAACCGCGGCCGCTCAGCCAGCAAGGCTCCTGGAGCGGCTGGGCGGGCCAGGGCCACCCAAAGGCACGGCGGCGGTGCCAAGGCTGCAGCGCCCCGGGGCCAGAGCCGCCCCGCCGCCTCCCCGCCGGCAATCGCCTCCTGGCCGGGGGGGCTTGGGGGGGCCCACAGTGCTGCCGGCGGAGAACGATGCCTTGGGCTGCCTCTCCACCTTGGGACACGCAGCTGGGGTGTCCGTGCCGCGGTGGACTTGGACTGTGTCGCTCTGCACCGGGATTGACGGGAAGCGAGCACAGCGCGGCTTGCAAGGGATGGGGACAGCCCGGGGGAGCTGGGAATGGCTCAGGGTGCCGGTGAAACTGCCGTGGGGACCTGGATCTCCTCTGGTCCTGCTCCGCCTTGGCCAAGCTTTTAACTCCTCGTGGCCCAGCGCCGTGCCTTTTGGTGAGGATGGCTGCCCAGCCCTGCGTGCTCATCGCCTCTGGCACAGGCAGCATCTCCCCGCGCAGGAGAAGGCTTTAATTCACCCTTCAACCTCCTCTGCCAGCAAAACGCTATCGATCACACAGGACAGAGGTGCAGGGCACTCCCGGGCTCCTCGCTGCCGGCTGTGCCGAGCCAGGGGCAGCACCACCAGCAGATAAACCCCTGGACGCTTCCCAGGGCTGGCAGCTTGTCACTGCCGTGGGCCAGGGCGCGGCTGTGCTTCGATGAGCGATGCAACTGGAGACCGGTGCGAGGGCCAGCCTTGCCAGCCAGTGACTTTGCCATTGCCTAAAATAAAATCCACAGGGAAAAAAAAAAAGGGGGAAAAAAAAAAAAGGAAGGAAAGAAAGAAGCCCGACTGGATTAATAATTCAGGCTGGCAAGAGAACAAACCCATCCAGAATCCACCTTCCATTATATGCCCACAAACCACATAAAATGGAAAAAGAAAGAACAACATAAAAGCCCAACGACCTTGAGTTTCAGTGGCAGCCCCAGATGTGCAGGGGCACAGGCAGAGGGACCAGGGTGCAGGGATGGTCCTTGGGTGTTCCTCCCTGCTGCTGGGGCTGGGCAGGATGGATGCTGGGGTGCCCCTGGTGAGGTGGGGTGTGGAGTGCTGTGCTCGGGGGTGGCCAGACCACACAAAACACAGTCCAGACAGCCCCAAGCCCTCCCTGCAAAAAAACAGTGCAGCAAAAATGTGCTAAATCCTCAAACTCAAACAAGGTTTGCCTGCCACAAATTGCAGGGGAGATTTGGGAAGGAATTTGCTACCAGAAAAGTGGTAACAGGCTGGATGTTAAATATTTGGGGTGGAGACATCCAGGTCCATAGTGGGGGAATGCTGAGCTGGGGCTGGGCTGCTAGGGACTGTAGGAAATAATTATAACCAAGTAATTATAGAACCCTTTTGAAAAGAAAATCCCTTTGGAGGGTCTTTCTCTCCATGGAAGCACAGATGCTTGACTCCCAGCCCAGCACACCCAATACCCAGCCCCTTCCTTCCCTGCTGTTTCTCCAGCCTCCAACCTGTCCCAACCAGGGAACTCTCAGGCTGGCAAAGCAAATGGAGCAGTTCAGCCCATTTTTCTCCTCCTCACTTCTCTTTTGTGGCTGTTGAAATGAGAATTTTTCAAAATGAACCCTCCACTACAAGAAGTCTGCCTGGTGGCTGGGACATTAGGGAAGGGGATAAATTCACCCCATGTGAGCTTCTGGGGACTTCCTGCCACCTTTCCCTGTGGAGGAAGGGAAATATTTTAAGTCATTGCCCTGGGGAGCTGTGGCAGAGCATCCCAAGAGAAGCCCCTGGCTTTTGGATCTTGCTAGGTGTTCTCTGGGCCACCAGCTCAGGGAGCAATGCCACCTCTAAAGCCATGCCCAGTCCCCAGACCCAAACTTCCTCTGCTAGTCAAACAGCACAGCAATTTAAACTTTAAATATCCCATTACTCTGAGCCTGGGAGTAGTGTTCCCTTGGTTTCCCCAAACAGAAACGGGAAGCATGGCTGGAACAGCTCCCTTCTCCCTCACTCTGCTTTGCATGTTCAATATTATGATTATTCCTTTTATTCCTTTTTTTTTTTTTCTTTTCTCTTAAATAAACTGTCAGCACAGCATGGCCCCAAGCACTACCTCAGCTGCTGCTGCACCAATTTAAACTTCTGATTTTCTATTAAAAGCTCCCAGCGTCTCCCTGTGAAGGTGTTTTCCATGGAGGTGGGCAGGGGAAGGGGACTAGAGGGCTGTGGGACAGGAGTTCTGCCCAGCCATGGTAGGCAGGGGCTCTGGTGGAAATGATTACATCTTAATCCCACCCTGGAAAAACTCTCCTGCCTGCCCAGTTTTCGTCTCTCGTGGTTTCAGAGCTGGTTCATGCCCCTGTGGCAGCTCTAGGAGGATCTCCCCCTGGGAAATAGGGTGGTGCTTGTGGGGTGACCAACCCCATGTCCCTCACTTAGCCAGGGTATGTGTTTAAATGTGCTCTGTGAGTCACGAGGTAAGGCCAAGACAAGGGTTGTGTATCTCTGTTCTGCACCAGTGTTGCTCCAGTGACACAAAAGAAATCCCCACTCCCCAAGCCTGAAAGGGAAAAATCTCCACAAAAACCCTTTTAACCCCAGAGAGGGGTAACAGTCCTGGTACTCAGTACCAGACCAATGGAGCAGGGCAAGAAGGGACTGGGAATTCAATACCTTTGGACAGCAGGGGAGTAAGCATTAATTGAGCTGTATTAATGATCCAGCAGCCAGAAGGAAAGAGCTTTTAGTATGGGAGTGGGGCGGCCCTGGAATGCCGAGCAGCATCGGGATGGGGACTCTACAAAACCCACGGGCTGGGAAAGCAGCAGAACCCCCACCCTCCCCAAATCAAAATACATCTATGTATTTGAAAGAAAGCACAGGCGTTGCAATGAAATAGCTATATGTGGTTTGAAATCCCCGGCTCAGCTCATGCCAAAGGAATTTCCAGGCCTGGTTTAGATCTGATTCAGCAAAGCTTTTATAACGGTGTGGGGGTGTTCAGAGGGGCTGTGCTGGGAGCTGGGGGTACCACAGTCCCTGTCTGGCCAGGACACTGAGGCTGGGCCCTCCACTGGGATCCCTGAGGCAGGAGAGGTGGGCATGTGAGCTGGGGGCTGTCTGTAAAGCTTTTGTTGTCTTTCACCAGCCTCAGTCCTGGAGAAAAAGAAAGCTGGTGCCTTCCTGGGGAGGGATGTGCACAGTACTTGTGGCTCTGGCCCCGACTCCAGCCCAAGTTATGGGCCCAGTGGGATCCAGAATCGGCCCCAGGGGTGATCATGCTCCTCCAGGCTTCATGAAATCACTGGATGGGGTGAAGAGAGAAATTCTGTCTGCCAGCACAACCCTTTCTAGCCACCAAAGAATCTGCACAGCGGGGTGGCTTCTCCGGGGACCAGCACATCCCCAGCCCTGCTCTGCTGCCAGGGGCTCTGGCAGCAGGAGAAACAACCCCCTGCCCCCCATCCTCCCAGAGTGAATAATTCAGACAAAACAAAGGGAAATGGTGAAAGTTGTGGTGTCCCAGTGCCAGGCACTGGAGATGATGGTTTCTTTAGGCAGAAGTAGCAAGAAAAACAAGCAGTGTAGGCAATTATCTCCCCCATGAGTCACTCAGGACTGGGAATTTTTTTTCCATGGCTAAGATTTCCCAGAAACTGGTGAGCTGTCTGTCTGGGGGGTGTCTGTCTGGGACTGGGGGGAGTGTCTGCCCAGGGATGGGTGAAGCAAAGCCAGCCATGGTCCAGGAGCTGCATGGTTCCTCCCCGCCAGTGAAAGTCCTAGAGCTTTAGAGTCAGAGAGGGGTCTGGGGGTGTTCTCTACATCCATACCCAGGGATGTGGAGCCCCCCAAACCCCACAGACTCTCCTCCATTCTTCAGCCCCCAACACCAGCTGCATTTAATCATCAGTTTAAATAAATCTTTTGCCTACAGGGGTACAAGATAGGGACAACATGGACTAGTAGGGGTTTCAGAATCAGCCCTAGGAAGGAAACTGTCTGCTGGATTTTTGGGTACTTTCACCCATGCATGGATTCTCCATGCTTTTAATAGAAGGTGTTCTTGTCCATGCCAGGGGGGTAGAACAAGATGACCTTTAAGGCTCCTTCCAACACAAACTATTCTGTGATTTTTTGATCCCTACATCCTGGCCTCAGATCCCTCTGGCTGGGAAGGGTTATCCAGGGACGACAGCACGGCTCCGTGACCCGGGGGAGTTCCGCAGATGGAGATGCCACTGCTTTGATAAGGCCCTTCAGAAGCTTGATTTAAAGCTTGCAAGCCTCTTCCGAAACACTTTTGAGTCTAATTATTTTTCAAGATGAAAGGGAAAAGAAGAGCCCCAAACCCTCCTCTTTACTCCTCACTGTTGAGGCAAACACTTCAGCCAGCTCCATGGAGAAGATGCCCCACAGCCTGCGGCCCTGGCCAAGGGCTGTGTCCAGCACAGCCCATGCATTACAGATCCCGACCACCACTGCACACTCTCCCCCCTCTTCCTTTCCTAATTGTATTCCATTTCAAGATTATTGAGAAATAATTGCATTAGGAAAGACAGCTCCAATCTGGCATTAAGGAGCGCTCTCCCCGCCTGCACATCACCGAAGGTCCCGAGCCCCGGCGGTAATGGAGCTTACCACAAGCACTCAGGGAGAGAGCTCTCAGCACTTCAGCTAAAGCACTCATTTGCTTTGAGCATATCCTGAGTTTCTGAATCTCTTCCCTCCTTTCAAGGCTCACATTTGCCAAGAGCACACCTGGGGCAATAGCGAAGGGGATGGGTGTGCTGCAGGGGTGTTGGACATGCTGTGGGACAGCACCAGGAGCCTACAGGATGTATGGCATTCCTCTCTCCATGCCCCAGCTGGACAGAACAAACTATTGCTGGAGATAAATTAGGTCTTTGCAAGAGACAGAACAAAAGGAATGAGTGCAGCAAAATATGTGCAAGGAGGATGCACAGCAATACTGCAGCCTCACTTTCCCTCTCCCTTCCACTCCCCTGCCCTGGAGAGAACATCCCCATCCCACCTCGAGCAGGAGCCGACCCTTTGGCACGGCCACCAAGGTCCTTTTGGTTTGGAGCCAGGTCTTCCTTCGCTGCCTCGATCCCCGACCCTTTCAGCTGCCGCTGCTGTCTGCCTTGTGGTTCTTTATCAAACGCTGTCTTGAAACCCAGATAAAGGGTGGCGAATGCAGCGAGGCTCCCACCCTCACATGAAACCACTCAGACAGGCTGTGAGATTAGCCAGGGCCAACTCTCCCCTGCTCGCCCATCTCTGCCAAGAGCCAGACCGACCCAAGGCAGCGATAACAGTGCGTGTGTCTCCCCGAGACTGAGCACTCGCTCACACGCTAAAGCAGTGACGTGCACGACAGTGCCCACAGACATCAGCCACTACCAACAGTGCCACACAGACATCAGCCACTACCAACAGTGCCACACAGACATCAGCCACTACCAACAGTGCCCACAGACATTATCCACTACCAACAGTGCCCACAGACATCAGCCATTACCAACAGTGCCCACAGACATCAGCCACTACCAACAGTGCCCACAGACATTATCCACTACCAACAGTGCCCACAGACATCAGCCATTACCAACAGTGCCCACAGACATCAGCCACTACCATCAGTGCCCACAGACATCAGCCATTACCAACAGTGCCACATCAGCCACTACCAACAGTGCCACACAGACATCACCCGGTAAGGTAGGAACAGAGGAACAACACGTCTGTCTGAAACGTGTGGTTCTCAGAGGTGGGTCAAACATGTGGCATTTGGAGCCAAATCTGGAATATATTTTGGCTAGTGGCTGGGCTTGTCAGCGTTGCAGATGGACGAGCTGTTGTCGCCAGCCTTATGGCAAATGTTCCCCTGAGGTTTTATGTGAAGGTCAGAAAAGGCTCCAAGAACAAGCTCACCTTCAAGCTCAGACAAGGTTTGGATTTGGCACCATCCCTCTTGTTCCTGTGCAATGGGCTGAGCAAAGTCTGGGCTGTCCTAGGGGGCTCTGCACCAAGTGTGGTATTCCTGTAGGGAGAAGCTCTTCCGGGCAGAGTAGGAGCAAATTCAAACTGGCTTTGCGGCTGGGTAAACTGAGGCAGGAGAAGACAGGGGTTTGTCCCAGGTCACCCTGCAAACCTGTCTTCTCCTGTTGATGCTCCTGTCTACCACTCACCCTTTTAACTCTGCTAGAGCCATTTCACACCCTTGGGTCCCAGTACAGACAGCAATGCCAAGTGATAATGATTTATTATTATTGTTATTACTCCTGCTATTATTATTGCTGCCTAGATAATCCCCTGTCAGAATATAAATGCTCCTTCCCTTCCAGCATGAGAGTGTCCTGCTTAATGATGTTGTTTTCCTCTCACTGGTACCTTCAGCTCTGACATATCGAGCGTTAATGGCACCAGGAGAGCTTTGGCTACGCTGCTTCTTCAGAAGACAGGTCATTATACCATCAGCCATCCTGGTACGAGGACTGCTCTTCCCTCCTCCTTTATTAGGATTTGCCTTTCCTTGATTAAATTAGCTCGAACGGGCTGCTTCCGCGGGAGGGATGGATGCCTCCATTATCGCCTATTCCTTCTGAAAAGGACGGGGGGGAGAAAATACAACACGGCCCGGGAAAATTGAATGAAAATTTAATGAGCACTTGCGAGAATACGTTAAGAGAAATGCCAATCGATAGAAAACTGATTTCCTGGTTTTAGCACCAAATGGACTCGTGCTGGAGAAGTCATTCCCTTCCACCTGTAGCAGGAGTAAGAGGAAAGGCTGGAGCAGCCGGCCTGCCCCGCTGGCAAACAAGGCTGAGAACCTGGGACACAGAGGCAGAATTAAGTTATTAACACACTGGTAATCACCTCCAAATGAGTACCCTGTCTGCTGCCGTACTCTGGGCAGAGCAGGTGGCTGTTGTAGGAGGAGTAACAGCTATTGACTACAGAGGAACATGAATGGAGGCTGAGCAGCCCCCACCACCCAGCTGTATTTCTCAGCTTGGTTTAACTCTTCAGCACTAACCAGCTGGTGAAGTGGTGAGTACAGGCTGGTGCAGCCTGGTGCAGCCATTCCACAGTGAGGATGCAGATGATCCCACCACGTTCAAAGCCCTCACATGAGCAGCTCACTTCAGGGTATCACGCACATCCCCCACCCCAGGGACACTGTGGGGGAATGGCCTTCCCTGTGTCTCAATTGCCTCCCGGGCTGACCTCAGATACATCCCGGGGCAAGATTTTCAGAGGGGCACCATGCCAGGTTTGGAAAGATAGCACATGTCCCAGCCAGGTTTTCCCAAGGCATGGTAGCTCCCCCAGCCTGGGTTTTCCCAGGAGCTCAGCCCAGCACCTTCCCCAGCTTAAAGCCATGGCAGCTGAATCCTCGATGAAACAGCAATGCTTTTTCTCTTGGGGCCAAAGGCATCCTTGGTAGTGACCCACAAAGGTCACTGCAGCAGCTCCATTTCAGTCCTGTGGACAATTTCTCGGTAAAACTGTTCAATAAAATACAGCTACCGAGAAGAAGAGTGCAGTTTGCAGGTCTCTGCCTGCTGCTGTTGGAAAATGCTTTTTTTGCTTTCTGATGAAAAAGCAGGAGGTTGCACAAAAGCTGCACTTTATTAACTAAAAGAGTCCCCATACAGGGCTCTTGGCATGCAGTGGGGGCATCTCCCTACCAGCCCCCCGCAGCAGGGCACGTGCCATAGCTCCTCACTTCTGCAAATCAAGATCCTGCAAACTCTGGCCACTTTTCCACTTGTTATTACCGTTTTCCAGGAAGAAAGGATCTGAGCAGCCACTGTGGCAGGAGAGTAACCCGGCTGCCCCACACCACAGGACTGTCCCCGTGTCCCCAGATGGCCCTGTGGAGAGGCCTTTGGACACACTGACACTCTCATGTGCACGTCCCACAGCCCATGTCCAGCTCAAGTCTGAGCTCCACTGTGCCCTGGGAATCTTTGGTTTCACCCCAGATGCCCTGAGCAGGAGGGTGGTGGGGGGACCCTGGGAACCCCCCCCTCCTGCAGCTGCCCCGCACAAAGCAGCCCATTCTCAGCAGCCTCCAGCACTGCTCCACAGCAGTAAATATTGCATTAGCTGTGGTGGGCCAGGGCTCTGGGCCCTTTTCCAGCTTGGCAGGCTCCTCTCAGCCGGCCAGCAGAAGAAGCAGGGATTATGTGAACTGGGCAGAGAGTGAGAGGGGCAGAAAGCAGCCTGGGGGAGCAAGAAGTGCTGCCAGGGCAGCAATGGGTCATCTCTATGCTGCTTTCTGAGCCGTGATGGCTGACAATACCCTTGTGCCACATGTGGCTTTGGTGGAGTCACAGATCTCCCCTTGGGGAAAAAAAAAGGAAAAATATAGTGATTTTTGGACCGAAGCATTTGGGAATCAGAGCCGAAAATCTTCCAGTGTCGATCTGAAAAGGGCTTTTCCGCTCCCAGGCGATGCTCTGGGGTTTTGCCGTCATGATTTTGAAACTTTCTGGAATTTGTCGGGTTTTGTTTCTGCTTGCTGGGAAAGGTCACGGCTTCCCAGGCAGGGAGGGAGAGCTCTGCTTTCTGGCACAGCCCTTTGTGCCCAGCCTGCCCTGGAGTGCCTGCTGTGGAAGTCTGGGGCAAGGGGAACCTGGGGAGACAAGACAGAGGCATTAATAGATCACTCCATGAACAAAGCCTACATGCAAAATCCAATTATAGTGGGGCAAAATAAATCCAAGGTGGTCCTTCCAAAACTGCCTGGCTAAGTGAGTTCCCGGTCCTGACTCTGGCGTTTCCCCTCCATCTTGTGCACAACAGGCCTTTTGTTAAATTTCACATCCTGAAAGAATTTAATAGCATTTTTATTTTTAATCCATCACATGTGTTTTGTTTGGACTAATCCAACGGGGCTCCGTTCACAAGCAGCTCTTTTCCAACATCACTAAATTTCTCAAGGCTTAACCTGTTGACAAGGACGGGATGTGTTCGGCCCGCGTTACGCAAGCATCATTAGGTGCACAAGGACTCGAGCCCGTGAGCAGATGGAGTGATCAGGGAATTTTGCTGAGGATGGCAGGAGAAGGGGATCCCTGAATGGAGGGGAAGCTGTCCCCCCTTTCTATTGAAGGTGACCTCAGGGCTGCTCAGCAGCTTGCAGGAATTTTGCATTGACTGGTGCTCCTGCAAACCAGATTATGGGGTTTTGATGGGGAGGAACTGGTGTTGCCACCACCCAGCTGAAGGACAGAGCTTGGAACTGTGGAAAGCAGAAACACTCATGTCCCTTAATTGCTGTAATTTAATTAAGCCCTGCAGTGGGTGCAGCCAGGCAGGAAACCAGCCCATCCATCATGAGCCCAGGGCTGCTACATAGCCACAAGACATTCAAGCACAGGTTTAACTTTAAGCCTGGTTTGAAGATTATCTCTGCTTATAAAGGTGTTCACTCCTGAGGTGACGTGTCCTCAGGTCCTGTTGCTTTTCTGTGGTGCTCAGGCAGGGGAAGGCTTGTGTGCTGGGCAGCACAGCAGGCAGGAACGGCCTCAGCAGGGTTAGGAAAGGGCTGGGGAGCCTATGGGCTTACACACACTGCAGATGTGCCTTTGAGCACATCTGGATCCTGTAATAATTTGGGCCGTGAAGAAAACGCGCCGACGCGAGCTCACACCCCCGTGAAGCGCCTTTGTGTGATCCCTCAGAAGTGCCTGATGCCCAATCTGCGGATTGCTGCTCTAATGAACTCCAGACGTTGTTTTGAATGTCAGATAGATTTCAGTTGCTGCTGCAGAAGATGTCCCTCTGCCCATCCCTGTGCAGGAGCGGGAAGCAGGCAGGGCTGGGATGGCAGGATTCAGAGATCCCTGCGGGCTGGATGCCAGGGCTGCCCGCCTCAGCGAGGCAGCGTCTGTGCACTAAAGCTGGATGGTGGCTTTCAAAGGACAATAGCACAGTGAGAAACCCCACTTCAGACACTCAAGAGAAGCCCAGCCAAGAAACCGCCAGCAAGTCGGGTTTTATCGCTGCAGGGCTCGGCCGTCAGCCTCCGGCACGGCTGCAGTCAGCACGCCTGGCTGCCCCTTGGGTCACGTCTGCATGCCGGGCTCTCCCGGGCTTGGATTTGAGCTGGGAGTTTTTAAGGAGCACCAGATTGTCCTATGGTCATTGTTTCTATGTGCAGGTGACCATTTGGTTTAAATCCAAGCTAGAAAATGAGCTAATTACAACATATTCCCTCCCGGGCAGGCAGCCGGCTGCTGCTGAGGCCATGAATGGAGTGAGTGCATTTTATACAAATCCGTTTGTTTTGAGCTCCTCAGTGACAAGCAACCAAACTTCCCTCCTTGCAGTTGGTGCTGGCAGCAGGGGTGCTGGATGCAGGGATATCCTGGCTGTGGGTGGACATAGCTCTGTAGGAACTCCCTGGACTTCATGGCCAGTTGAGCTTCTGAGCGTTGTGGTGAGTTTCCATCCGCAGCTCCAGGGTCTGGAGGCCTCTGAAGATTTGCTTTGATCAAAATATGAAACCAAGGGCAGAATAAGCTCTCACGTGCTCAAGTTTGGTCTGTAACACAAGGCAAGTTCTGGGAGACCTTCTTTCTCAAAGCTATGAGACCCACTGAGGGCAAACCAAGGCCATCAGCACTCCCAGAAACATGCCTGCAAAAAAGGACAGCAAGATGTGTCCCTACCAGAAGCAAGGAACAAGGGACAGCAGCTTTGCTATTTACCAGTGCTTAACAGAGCAGCTCCATGAGGCTTTCAGGAGGTCTGGAATAATGCCTTGACCCTGAGGTCCTACAGCAGTCACCTGGTGACAGTCAGTGAGTGCCCTGCATTTATTTATCCCCCTCCACAAAATGCCTGAGCAGCTCATGCCAAACCACTGCAGCCCCCTCATTAAATCAACGTGTGCCTGGAATGGCAGGGCTTGGAGATCAGACGGTAGATCACTCTGGGGTGGGTTTTGTGTTTGGGTTATGTTTGATACTGGAGTCAAAATTAATCATCTGACAAATCCAGGCTTTGTCACAGATTTGCAATAAAGCCCCAAACTGGAGGAAAATTCTGTGCTGGGTGGAGTCCAAGGGTGCTGCATTGCACAGGGATCACGTTCAACTAATGGATTTATTCTGTCCCTGGGAACTGGATCCCTTCAGGCCAGCTTCCGGGCTGGGGCGGCACAAACCCCAGCCACTCCCTGAGAATAAACCTGGCTGGATAAACTGTGAAGAACCAGGAGACAAACATCTCATTCAGCAGCTCTCCTGGAAAAGTCGTCGGGATAACAGTCGTTGCCAAAGCCACTGCAGCAAAGGCACTTCTCTTCAGCACACAGGAGCAGGCAAGGATGAGCCTGGGGGTCAGGGTGACCCGGGAGATGGGGATGATAGGGCTCAGTGGGGTGGTCTGTTTGCTGTGTGGCCATGGGAAACCTCCCAGTGTGGTGCTCATCTCAATGGGGGAAATCTCTCTGCCTGGTGCTTTGGCCCCTTGCCTGTAGGAAAGGACAGCAGTGCTTCTGCAGGGAGCTTCAGGGACAAACCGAGGCTTTGTGTGGGGAAGTAGACTTTAGTGTGGGGAAAAAGGGATTGAAGAATGGCCAGTGAAAGCAGGGAGAGGACTGAGGCCTCTTTGTGCCCTGGCAGGCCTGCCCAAATCACACTGGGGGCATGGTGCTGGGAACATATTGGGAGCACACTGGAGAGATGAGCTGTGCTGGCTGCTCTGGGACAGACCTGCTCAGCCTCTTTCCCGCTTTGCAAGGGAGAACTGTTATCCATGCATGCACACCCCTGTGCCCCTCTGCCATGCTCACATGCACCTCTGCACCATGTGCAGCCTCCCATGACCAGCCTGGCATGCCAGGACCCACCCCTTACCAACACAGTGCCCTCATTCCTGCTTTTTGTGAGGGGATTTTTCACTTGTATCACTTCTTCAGCCCAGTTCCCAAAGTACTGCAGATTTAGGCCTTGCTAATTCAGATCAGCCTGCCTAATTTAACAGCACTCAGTTTAGGAAGAAAAGGGTCACATGCTGTCATGTAGATGAGTCCAGATATGCCCTAGGGCAGAAGGATCCACGTGAGGCAAGAAGGGATTTGGTCCAGGATGGGACACTGCCAGGGATGCTGCACTCCAATGCTCCCTGAGCTCTGTCCTCTGTTGTATCTGAAATAGTAACTTCCTCATGCAGGGAGAAGCATCCCCCAAAATCTGACCTGCTGCTGCCTTTCCTACTGGGAAATCCCTGTCCCGTGAGTTGAGCCTGTTCAGGTGCAGCCCCTGCAGCAAAGCATCCTGTGGAGGAAGTATGGGATCCAGATGCCAGGGGTAGGGTTTGATTTGCTTTCAATATAAGGCATAAGAAAAGGTCCAAGCAGAGACTATTTATGGATTTTAATGAAAATAATATGTTGCCTTGAAATGAGGATGTTAATTAAAAGGCACCCGCTGCTGTTTATCGCTGGCTGGGTCTCTGGCAGCAGTAAAGAGAGAAACGAATGGGGGAGCTCATGCCAAAACCTCCCCGCAGGGAAGGTGGATGGTGCTGGGAGTGGGATGCAGGGCTGGAGCATTCCTGCTCTTCTCTGCTCTGAGAGAGTAACTCTGAAAAGAAACTCTAATGAAAGCTGGGCCTGGTGAGCGACGTTGCTGGAAAAGGGGACTGAAACCCAGGCTCTGCTCCAGCCAGCCCTGCCACTCACAGCACGTGAGTCTGGCAAATCCCGCCCCAGCTCCCCTGTTTACTTAATCATTTCACACAATAGCATCCTTTAGAGAGATAGAATTTTTGTTTTCCTTCTCCTCGTTAGGAATGAGACCACTACGCAGACAAAGAGGCACCATGCACATAAAAACTTGCTACATCTTGCCTAGAGGCAGCAAATTTAAAAGCAAAATTGAATTCTTAAGGCCCCGTGGAAAGTGACTGAACCTGCCATGCAAGGTCTGCTGGCACAAAGGCAGGGACGCTAAATAAAAACCCCTGGGTGAGTACTACAGTCTTCTGATATAGATCCAGCAAGCAAAGGCACTGGGCTTGGAGGCGGGGAAGAGCTTCTGAGGTATTTTTTCTTGTCTGGAAAAGAAGGATGATCATGGCTCAAGAAGCATTCAGCTGTTGAAGCATCCTGCTTGGCTGCCAGTTGTTCCCCCTGTGTGCTGTCTTGCTGGGGTTTCTGCTCTTCCCTGATTCCTGGCCCTGCACAGCATTGCCCCCTCTGCAAAACCCTCCTGGTAGTTTGGAGGGTTTATTGGTTGACTTTTACCTCCAGGCATTGAGCATTGCCCTTGCCTTCCTCCTCCAAAGTTACTTTCTGGTGATGTATCAAGCACTGTTCTTGGTGTGAGATTTACAGTCCACTTCCATCTGTCAGAGCTTGGATTTCCTCTCCTTTCCACCCTCCTTTTTTCATAGACACCAAAAATCCCAACTTCCACTGCAGGGAAGTGAGTGTGTGAGCTCAGGACTGGGCTCCTCAGCTGCCCACAGAAGGGCTCACCCCACACACCCCAGCACTCTCCAGGAACATTGGCTGATGCTGAGAACACCAAAATCTATAGAGAAAATATATTGGGCTGCTTTATTAAGAAATAATGCATTAAGAGAGCTTCTGTGGGCCTTGGCCTGCTTAATACAGAGCTTGGGGCTGAAAACATTGTCAAAGCCAAGACCAACCGATTACTGGAGGTAATTCCTACAATGTTCTATTCAATTGCTGGTATGAGATGTTCAGAAGCCTTCCAGAGGCTTTTGAAATATCCAGGGTATTTTGTCCTCTCTCTTTCCATGTTAGTTCTCACCCAGCCCATCTATGGCCACTCTGTCCTGGGAGCACCCTGGGTGTCCCCCCATGCTCAGGGAAGGCAGGAGCAGGCAGGGACATGCCCAGCATGCCCATGCAGAGGTGGAGCCTGGGGTCCATATGGGCTAAGTTTAAATGATGCTCGGGGGACTTTGCAACCAACAATTAGACATGTTTACTCATGTATTTGCCAAAGGTGCCTCCCTGAGCTCCCAGTAAACAGCATCAAGAGCTACTTCTTCTCTACAGAGACTTCCCAGGGCAGATCCTGACTTCCCCAAGGCTTGTGGTGGGGAGGGCCAGGTTACTGCAGCGTGTGGCAGCAGGATGGCCGGGTCCCACTCATCAGATGGTGGCAAGTTTGTATAGATGGTGAAGAAAGCGAGAGTGCAGCCGTTCACCTGTATCGACCCCAGCTCTTGCCAGGCTCAACCACATCAAAGAGCTTGTGGGGATTACTCAAAATTCGAGTTGAGCTGCGTGAGGCGGCGGGCAGGCTTGGCAGGGCTGGTCTCGCAGCCTGCCCACGGGCACGCCAAAAACAAATGCATTCAAACATTTGGTTAGAAAATGGTTTGGGAATTTTTTTTCATGGTTGTTTTCTCTTTTTTTTTACTTTTTTTTTCCTAGGTCTGGAAGCCATGGGTGAGTCATGTCCCAGCTTTCCTCAATGAGAGATCTAAAGCAGGTTAAAAAAAAATAAAAAAGCCAAGCAAAACATGTCTGTTGTTTTAATCATGGCTTGGTTTCACAAGACATAGCTGGTCTGGGCTGTGATGCAACTGAATCTCTTCTTCCAAGTCACACACATGGATTTTTAAGTTTCTTCTGAGATCCTCTACCAGGCTGGCAAAGCTGGTACATGCACCCTCAGATTCCCCCAGGGACCTCTGTTGCTGTACGTTTGTGAGCTTGTAATGTCCCAACATGGAAAGCAGGATTTCTTACCTTAATTTGTTCCTCTCCAGCACTGGTCAAGGCAGTTGCTGTTCTAATTTGAACTTGAAGCCACTGCAGTCAGCTGCCCACCAAGACTGCTGTGCATTGGCAGCCTAAGTGCCAAGGGATTTAGGAGCCAGGGCCCCATGGCTGCACATGCTGGTGGTCAAACGCAGTTTGCCTCCTTCCTGGCTTAGTCTCTGTTGTGTGAAGCATCTGTGTGTGTCTGGGGAGGGTTAAAGAGTGATTTATTTTGCCTGTGGGAAGGTGGAGAGCTGCAGCCATGGGGATTTCTGATATAAAACAGCAATAGATTTTTATCTGGGTGTAAAACCCCACCAGAAACCAGGGCACGCTGTGGTGTACAGGCACAGCCAGCATGGTTTGCCTGCTCTGGGAGAGCCTGGGTGAATAATGCACCAGTGAGAGGCTGCAGGGCTGGCTGAGAGCCTGCAAAGGCAGGCAGCACTGGAAGCCTGGCAGGAGGATGCTGGAGCAAAGGGCAGAGCTGGTTCCTCCTCCAGCAATGAAGCCCAGGCAGCTTCAGATGCAGAGCTGCTGGGTGGGTTTTTCTTCTTTGCATTTAACAGAAATAAAGAGCTCACAATCCTGGTTTGCTCCACTTCCCCCTACCCTCCAAAAAAAATCCCCCCCCAACTGTGGAGTGAGTGGGAATATTTATGAACTGTGAGAACATCAACCACAATGTTATTTTTAAGTTTGTTTTTGATGAGCAGCTCTGGCTTTTCCACGACATAAATCAGCTGTTGAGTTGTGTTAGGCTGTGAGGTTACTGTTTTGATCTGAAGGTGATATTTCCAGTGCAGGGAAATACCCTGAGAAGGCTTACATCCTGCGGAATGTCGTGCTGGGCTCTTCACATCTGTAGTCAGGATCATTTGCCACGTGTTATCATTTAGAAATGAGCTCTTCTCATTTGGCCAGGCAGGAAAAGCGGTTGGAAAACATCACAAACCCACACAGCCTTTTCCTCCCTCCCCTGTACCCTGTATCTCTTGGGGGAAACAGGGCAGCAGACTAACATAGGGTCCTCTGTAACATTTGACAGCCCAGATCCAGCCCATGAGCCATCAGAGAGCTGCTGCTGATTGTCCAAAATGAGTGTGAGCTGCCCAGTTAGCTCCAGTGGGCACCAGTTCTGAACCTCCTGGCAAGTGTGAGGACAACCTTGCTCCCTCTCCCTGCACAGAGATTCCTGCCTTCATCAGAAAATCATTAAGTTTTCAATGTCTCCAAACATCAGCTCTCAAAATCTGCCTCTCTACAATGCATGAAAAATGTATCCCTGGCCTTACTATGAAGAAAAATGTACAGCATAGAAAATACTACACCTGGTTCTTGTATTACAGGTGTTTTCCAGAAAAGGGCTTTCCTTCCAACACGAGGCTAACACTATTCACAAGGGCACCTACTGCCCTTGTACCAAACCCAGAACCTCCCTTAACTCAAAGGGAAAATGAGCTCTAGAATTCATTCCTGAGGGATGTGCAGCCCCAGGATGTCCTTGTAGGGGCCCTGCCCTTCCACCCAGCTGTGCACTGGGCTTGGGCCCAGGGTCCCTGTGGGAAGGGGGAGCTGGGGTCTCATCAGCTGCAGGACTCACTTATAGATCTTGGAGCAGGGATTGTCTTTCTATTCCAGAAGCCTGGAAGTAAACACAGAGCAGTCTAAGGAGTCTCTGGGGTCTGTGTGTGGAGACTTCACTAGGAATCAAATGCACCTTCACCCTGTGGAGTTTTACAAATGTGCCGTTTGATCGCAGGGGTGAGCAGGGCCTGAAAGCACAAATGCAAGCACATGTGTTTGTGTGTGTAGGAAGGTTTTCCATCCAGAGGGCAGCTCTTCCCAGACTGGTGTCACCCAGGGCCGAACCACGAGCTTTGAGGGAGCAGCTTTGGTGAAGGGATACAAGAAGCTGCATGAAAGGGATGGTGTCAAACCTTTAGGTCCTGAACCCAACACCAAAGCAAATGCACTGGCAGATTCTCAGCTGAGATTTGTGGGGATTTTGAGAGTCACAAAACCCCACGGGTTATCAAACACCTCCTCACATTCCCCTCCTGCCGTGGAGGAGGACCAGGCTGCCTCCTCTTCATGTGGCAAGTCATGTGTTGGCACCATGCCTCGAGCTCAGCACAGGCACTGAGAGAGTGTGGCTGTGCAGGAAGGCTGGATGTTTCACTGTGAGGCAGGGGGATGAAGAGCACACACCTTTGTGTTCTCTCCTGCCAGACATCCTCCACCCTGCAGAGGGGTGTGCTGCTGCCCACTACAACTGATGCTTTGGGATGGGGGTAGTGAGCAGCCACTGCTACAGGAGGGATTGTTTGGGATGGTTGGGGGCAAACAAATGGAATATTTCCTTGCCAGGCTGCTTGAGAGTTAATTCAACTTGCTCTTTGCATGCTGGAAAGGGAAAAGCACCAGCTGCATATGGCTGACATGACCCTGGAGGAGGATGCAGCAGTGCAGGGTAGGGTTTTCATACAGACCCAGGCCCACAGGGCATAGGGAGGGATGTGGTCACTGCTGGATGAAACAGATCTGCTGAAAGGATGGAGGAGGACCAAGAGGTCATCCAAGGAGGGTAAAGATGTAGTAGATCTACAGAGATCTAGAGAGCAATTATGGGCATCACTTCTCATGCCTGCTGCCCACCAGAAGCTCAGGTCCCTTCTGCCCAGGCCTTGCATTCTACTGCACTGCCCAAAAGGGTCCCAGTCCCATCCACATGTGGCCACCACAATGAGATCTGCAGGGCTGGTGCTGATGCCCAGATTTGCTGCCCAGTCCTTACCCTGCTGACAGCTGTGCTGGCACCTGCCTAGAAAGCATGAGCTTTTCTAACTTGGAGTAAGCTGTTACTGGTGTAAATCCTGCCCAGAGCTGGCACAGGATCGAGCATGCACAGAGGAACCACGGCAGCCCTGACTGCCTGGGGAAAGTGGGCTGTCAATTGGAGTGTGAGGCTGGCCTCCCATTCATCCCCACCATCATCCATGCAGGTGGGGAAGCTTGGGAAGGGCCAGGAGGAATGGCCTCAGTGCTTTGTGCTGTGCCCCCATCAGGCTCTCCTCCAAATTTAAAACATTCTGTTAATGGTGGGATCTGGCCAGTGTCCTCCAAGAGGGGCAGGAGTGGATGGGAAGCCCCAGTGCACTCGCCCTGGGGGAGGAAGCAATGCAGGAGATGGTACACTGGCTCCGTGCCACAGGAGGATCATCCTTGGCCAGCTTTGCCTGGCCTGGGGTCAGCCACGAGGAGCTGCAGTGTCCCGGGGCTGGGCACTGGGAACTGGGCACTGGGCACTGGCACTGGGCACTGGCACTGGCACTGGGCACTGGCACTAGCACTGGGCACTGGCACTGGGCACTGGGCACTAGCACTGGGCACTAGCACTGGGCACTGGGCACTGGCACTGGCACTGGGCACTGGCACTAGCACTGGGCACTGGCACTGGGCACTGGCACTGGCACTGGCCCTGGGCACTGGCACTGGGCACTGGCACTGGCCACTAGCACTGGGCACTGGGCACGCAGCTCCCCACCGCCGGGTTCACCAGCAGCGCTGCGAGCCAAGGCGCCCATTCGAGGCAGAAGAGGAAGCAAAAGCGGATTTGCATGCCACGGCTACACCCTGCCTCAACCAAATTACCAGCAGATGAGCCCCGGCGCACCTCCTGCCTGTTCCCTAATTTATGGCAGGAGAAGCAGGGAGGGGAAGGTGAGGGGGAGTGGGGGAGGGAGCAACAAACATGGCCATTATACATGCAAATACAGCACTCTGTGCTCCTTCAGTGCTCTCCCTCTGAGCACCCCCGTGTATTTTCCCATCACTAACAAACTGGTCGCTGTCCTTTAAAGAACTTCGGGGACAGAAGGGCAGCCGGTGCCGTCTCGTCCCGCTGCGGGTGCAGCAGTGCTGGTTGTCTCCATCCCCGTGCCTCCCCCGGGGCTGTGCTCGGGCACAGCCGCTGCCCTCACCTGCCTGCGCGGCCGGGCGGGAGCCCCGGGGCTCTCCCGAGGCCCCGCGCTGTGTCTGGGACGGAGAACAAAGCCGGTGCTTCACCTCCCCACCGACCCGCACAGACTTCCTCCTTGGAGTATTTACCAGCTTTCCAAGGCAGCTTCCCATGGGGACAAGCCAAACAGAAACTCCCGTGGGGCTGGCCATGCCCGCTGGGTCAGACACATCCTCCCCATGTGCCTGCCGGAGCTGCTGCCTCCAAGGGTCCAGCTATGAAACGAGGATGTGCCGACACTCCGGAGCCCTTTCGGGTGGCACCCCTCAGCTTTGGTACCTCTGGCCTTAGGTCGATGCTGCTGGAGAGGCTGAGGTTTGCCTACCCCTGCAAATCGGGAGCAAACCTGCTGAGCAACTTTGGTGTTAAAAAAGCGAGTCCAGGATGAAGCAGTGGGAGGGCAGGATCAGTCCGTTTGCATCTCCTCCAGCAAGGCTCTGTAATGGAGCAGTCCTTTGTGCATAGCAGGAATGGAAACAACAGCCCTCAAGTCTGACCCCAGACAATTGTTTTCAGTGAAGAGGGCTGGGGAGGCAATTAATAATGTTTAAACAAAAGAAATAAAAAAAGCAATACTGTATCTAGAAATTCTTCTGAGGGCCAGAGCTGTGACAGAAAGATATATGCTTTAGCATTGCTGTCAGAATAAATGACTCTCCTGAGAACAGGAGTTTTCCAGGCTCTTTCTGCCCCACTGGACACAATTTAAGAAATGCATTGCCGCTAAAAATCACTAATTTTAGCCGGAAGATGAATTGCATTGGGTCATGTTTTAACTTGTATGCTGGAAGGACAGGGGATATATTATTGGAGAGCCAGAATGCAAACGGTAGTTTCTGATTAGAAGAGAACATCGTCAGCATTTCCCCAATTAGGCGTGGGCATCAAGTTCCCCGGCACGCAGAGGGGCTGTGAGCAAACCTTTGGCTCCTCCGCTGGGAGCAGAGGAGCTGGCTGAGCAAACGCAGCCCAGCTCTTCAGAGCTGCTGTGGAGTTTCTCAGAAAGAGCCACCTCCTCGACTCCAGCTGTCAGTGTGCTGCACCGCCAAGAGACTCCCTCTAAGAATAAGAACAGGGGCTGTTTTCCACATCTCCTTCCAGAGGGGATCTGCAGTGCCGATTTTCTATGACATGGATGCTCATCCCCTGAGACGTGAACCCAGATCACCAAATTCATTTTGCAGAGACCACCAAACGGCCATCTGAGATCAATTAGCTTGTCATTACTCATCCCCATCAGATCTGAACTGCTGACCTACAAGTGAAAGTCCATATATTTGTCTCCCAGCAATGTGCAGACTCATCCAGCTATCTAATGAGAAGAGCTTCCTCCGTAAACAAAGCCAAGGAGGTCGTGCTCTGGCCGTCCATCGCCTGCTCCAATTAGCTTGAACCCAAGGGCCAAGTTGAGCTCAGTGTGATGGAGAGGTAGGAGTCTCTGGGGTGTCCAGCTCTGTGACAACAGGCTGCTCACTGGAGCAGAATGGCTCCCATTAGTGACAATTTCAAACAATTTTACCACTTGAAATGCCATTTTAGCTTTGCATTTGAATGGCTGCTTTGTTGTTTTAAACTGCTATTCATAACTAGTTTGTAGTTGAAAGTATAGCCTTATTTATTGGAGATACTGAATGTGCAATCTGGAGGCAGTATTCATTGGGTCATGTGCTTTGGAAGTTCATTATTTAGATGAGGATATGTAACGTGGAAGGAGATACAGCTCTTTTAATTAAAGGAGCGTGAACTTGACTGAAGCATTTGCTGCCTGCAAAGGCTGTAATTATCACACATGATACAATTCTTCATTTAAATCTAAAAGATCCACAGCCCCTTTCCTCATTTAAATTTATGTGTTCTTGCATTATCTGTTTTCTGATAGTGTATGGGGAGCCCTTTGAAACAGCATTAGTCCCAACTTTGAATTACTTCAGGATGCCTGGGAGGCACCAGTAAGTTTTAGACCATGTGGGAGAGTTGCTCCAAGTTTCCAGATCTTTCTGGCGTGTGTGGATGTTGCTGTACAGGTATGGTGGGTGGTGTTTAGGTGTCTCACTGTATGCGCTTGGGAACACAGATACAGAGAATCATTTAGGTTGGAAAGACCTCTAAGACATGAAGTCCAGACTGGAGCATCATCAGAGGGAGCATTTCTCTGCCCCTGTGAGGGGTTGCAGCTCCCTCCTCTCTGCTCCCTGCTCTGCAGGAGATGGTCTCCAGCAGCCAGCCCCTAAACCAGCTCAGGCTGTAAATCAACCCACCCACGCCCCTGAATGCATGGCTGCAGCTGGATCAGTGCCTCTGTAGAGCAAGACACTGCCAGCAGCACTGGGGCTGTTACTTGTGCCTTTCTGGTGTTGGAAGTGCAGCGGGGGGCACCAGCCTGCTCAGGGACATCTTCATGACAGCAGCTGCACAGGCAGACCACTGGCATGACCCTTCCTCTCTGATCGTGTTGCTCTGAGCACAACTATCAGCCTTGCTTAGAATTCACTGGGTTTATTACTGTTTAATTTTTTGACCTAAATATAGACCAATTGTTTTTCCCTTAGAGTGATGGAGAATTTTATTGTGAGCTGCATTTTCCAAAACCTTCTCAAAAGGGTAAGGGCTATCAGGGAAGCAAGTACTGGCTCCAGTGGGTAATTTTGGATTTGTCTGAAGCTTCCCCTCTTTGGTGTGTGTGGGGGTCCATTGTTGGTTCCTTTGTTAATATTTTAATTAGAAATATCCAAAGGCAAATGGCAGCTGGATATGACAGATGAGACTAGTTTTGTGTTAGTGCTGTATGGCAGAAACCTAAACAGTGCTGTTTTTTTCTTTTGGAAACAATGTGCCTCTACCTGAAGTGTTGGTATAAAGAGAAAGCTTTTTGGAAATTGTCACAGCTTGGAAAATAATTAGTTCTTTTTTTAAAAAATCCTAGAGTTAATCAAAACCATACTCTTCATGATTAAGACTCTTTGAATGTTTTCTTTACTGTATCTTTAAATTCCAAATAAATCAATGCCTCTATGGAATTTTCTATTGACACAAATTTGTTCCACCTAAAATGAATAGTAAGTCTGAGAAAGCAATAGGAAATTGTTAATTCATCACTGCCTGCCTTCCCCTGCTATATTTTTCTCCTAATCAAAATGCAACCTGATATTCAATCCAAGGAAAACATTTCAAGGAGTCCATCATATGCCACAAGCTTCCAAATTTTCTAAATCTGATAGCAAGAAAACATCATACATCTTAATCATTAATGCACACTATGAAAAGATAAATGTAATGTTCCATTTTTACCACAGTTGCAGCAACCTGTAACTGATGGCCTTTCCACAAGATTCATGAGCTGATGGAACAGCAGCAGAGGGACATTTCAATATACTGTGTTACAGTCTTCGGTTTCAATGTTTAAATGAGCAGAAAAAAATATCCTGTCTATCAGGCCTTGATTCAGAACAAACCTGAGGCACAAGCCTGAGGCTCATGCAGGTCAATGGCTTTTAGGCATGTGCTGAATAAATGTCTTCCTGAGCTGGGGCTGTACCCATGAGCACAGCGAGAGCACAAGTCATTGGAAACATATTGGCAATGTAAAGAAAGCAGCTGCTCCTGATCTCGTATTTCTGCCTTTACAAGTCAGGATAAAGCTGTGCCTGACAAGCCAACCCCTTGGGGTTAGGACAATACATCTTGCAGGAAAATCCCACAAGAGTAATGAAGCTTTGGGAGAAAGATTAGGCCAAAGCTTGTGTTGCACTGCAGCTGAAGCACCTCTGAGCTCTGTGCCAGGTGGGTGCGCCTTGCCTGCACCAGGAGTGCCAGAAATGGACAAGTGGTCCCTTCCTTGCCTCCCAAGCCATCAGCAGCTGGAGCACCTTCTCTGGCCCAGATGACTTTTAATAGCTGCTGCTGGCTTAGTACCCCAAGGAGCTGTAATTGTCTCTTTGAACACGTGCATCTCACAGGTGCTTGGCACTATATTTAAGTTACAGGTTCATCAGCAGAGAAACTGGAGCTTTGCTGGGGAACGCTTGTCATAGCAAAGGCTTCACGCGCTCAAAATGGAAATTGGGAAATCAAAAAGACAAAGAAACTGTTCAAATAGTTTCTGAGCAGATTAATGGAAAATGCAGGAAAGTAAGAGTGTGAACATTGCCTCTGCAAGAGTCCAAAACTTTCTGAAACACTTGGGGAGCTAGGGAGAGGATAAAGCAAGGGAGAGTTCAATGCTGGGCAGCTTTCACAAACCAGTAAGTGAATAGTTGATGAGAATATAACTAGCTGCTACTGCAGATGGGGGCTGTGACTTGAAATTGCAGTTGCTGCTTTGCTCTAGCTCATTTTATGCTGTTGAGCTGGAAAATAAACTACACCTCACTTTCTCTACCTCTGCTCTCAGGATTTGGGGTGCTCATTTAGCTGTCTATAAAGTATTTTCTGAAGTCTTTGAAGAGAAAGCAGGATGAAAAAAGCAAGTACTTAGTGCAACTGCTGGTAAAGACAAAGTGCTGAATTTTAGGCTCCTTTTAATCTTTCAGCAGTCATGTGCTCTCTGGATACATGTGTTTTCTTACAGAGCAAAGCATAATCAGCTTTACATCCTGCATTGCCACGAGCACTTCCTCTTCAGTTCAAAGGCAGTGCAGAGGGATCGAGATGGAGAGACCCATCTTCATGTCCATATTCATGCCCACCTCTGCTTTGACTCCATTTCAAACGTAGCATCTTGCACTTAGCAACTTGTGATCCTGTTTTCTCACTTCTGTGTTGTGGCAATGTCGCTTTCCTTGGAGAAAAGTTCTTGTTTGTCATTAAATACCGGTGTTTGAGAAACAAAGCGGAGGAGGATGGTGCTTCCAAACCAAGGGCATCAGCATGTTTTTAACAGCCTGCCTCCGTGCTTGGGACTGCAGCTAGCTACCCAAGGTACTCCCTTTTGCCTACGTAAACATAAAAAAAAAGGTGGATTACAGGCAGCTCCAGAGGAAAACGTGCAGACCTGACTTTCAAAGCACTTTGCACGCCCTTCACATAAAGCAGAGGGAAAGCTGGTGTGCAGACAGGAGCCGTGGGAGCAAGAAGCTCCCAGGCAGAGTTCAATCACTGCATGGTGCTCCTGGGCTTTTGTTAGATGTTTGCTGACAACCACACTATTCCTAAATGCAGTGTTAGTGATAAATGCTGGGAAACAGACCCACTGAGAGCACAGCTAGGACTCTCTGTACTCCTGTGCCTGGGTGGGGACAGTGGTGTGTGGCTTTGACGTTGAGCTCTAGTTACCTAAGGACCAGAATGACTCAACCAGCTTCAATTTCAGCATGTGCCAAAGGAATCAGGGACTGCAACTACTTGAATTCAAAATTACTAGAGTGTGTTTTTAGTAGACAGAAAGTGGAGGCTTTTCCCAGCTTTGTGGTTGTCAGGGGGAGTTTGCTTCCTGGGGATACTTTCAGGTGTGTATGGCTTCTTCTGTGGGAGATAAAATTCCAGCCAGGGGAGAAAACCCACTGAAATTCAGCCTTTAGCAACCAAAATGCACAATGTGGTGGGTGACAGATCTTGAAACCAGGAAAGCTGGACCTTAGTACTCTGCTCTGAAATGCTTTATTGGTGCTCTTACATGAAAGTTTAAGTGTTAGAATCTATATATTCTGCTAAGAACAATTTTCTTGGTCATTGTCTAATCCCCTCTCAGATGAGTGGTGCTCAGAGAGAACAGGCCTGCTCTGACAACTTACTAACTGTGACACAGCTGCAGAGTAACAGTTAGTTAGGCTTGGTTTCTCCTTCATAACAACCTGCAAGCTTTGCCTTGGAGGTGATGAAGGACTATACTGCCTGCAGGCAGAGCTCTCAGGAAGATAATCCCTGAGTGCCATTGCAGGTTGTCTCTGGCACACTTCCATCCAGATTGTTGCTGGTGAAGCCTAAGGTGTGAATCCCTTGAATCTGTACTTGGCATTTCCCAGAGACAGACGCCTAAGGTGGGTGGCCAAACATACCCCGTCCTGACCCTAAAACAGTAGCATGAAGAGCACACCAGGTTTTCATCTTTGGAAATGCATGCTTCAGGTTCCTGCCAGATAAGAAGATACTAAAGGGCAAAGCTCTGCAATGGCAGTAAGGCAGACTCCTCATAAGAGCAGAAAAGAACCATTAAGATGGCATGGTGGAAGATGAGTTTGTTGCCAAACTGGATGAGAGCAGATGTGATGGGGGCCAGGATCCAACACTCTGAAATCAGTCTGCAGAGTGCAAAACAAAAACCTCTGGATTCCAAAAGATCTGTGACACTCAGAATTGATACTCATAAATTTGTTATTACACAATAACATCAAGGAAGCTGCTGCTAAGAGCAAAAGAGAAGTGGTGATGAAACAAGCCAAGGTCATGAGCTGCCCACCAGACATCCTCAGCTAGGCAGCAGTGGGATGTTCTGACATCTGTGGAATCTTCTGACACACTCAAGTAGCTTCCTTTGATTCCCAAAGGATGCCTCTTTGACTTGCTACAATTAAAACAAAGCCTTGAACAAGAAAGAACAGAAACATCAAATAAACAGGATTCCACCATTTTATGAAGTAGTTAGATATACAGTGAAGACCAGCCAGGTTGGAACTGAAGCAATAGAGTTGAAAAGTAGATGATGAAAATGGGGAGGAAAAGCTCCCAATCAGGATCTTTCTTCAGAAAGATGAAACACAGGAGACTGCTAGATAAAAGGGACATAAGCAGCCTTGGATCTGACAGCAGAGTGGAAATCCCCTGGCTGGAGAAGAGAGGGTGAGCTCTAAGGAGATCCTAGGGTAATGGGCTCAAATAAACCCTAGAGCAGAAGAAGAAGCAGTCAAAAAAGGAACTCCATCAATCAGTGGCCATAAAAATGTGCATGTGAATTTCTAAGAAATTCCCAGGGAGAAAAACAATTTGGGTTGAGAAGTGATGAATGCAGAACTCTAAGTACTGGTCACTGGCCCTACCCAAACTAGTTTACTATGAGCATGGAGAGGTCACACAGCCTCCATGGGCCTCTGCTTCACCACTCCTTTCAGACTGGGGTAGAGATATTGTCTCTGTTAAAACATGGATGTAGAAATAGATCACTTCAACATGTATAAAATCCTTTCACTAAGGGAAGAGAACTATTGCTGATTATTAGCATGTGTAGATGATTGTGTATAGAGTAAATAGAGTCTTGAAGTGTCACCCAGTTCACTTTTTAGCTACTCTTTGCTTATCAGGGATGATTGCACTCCATCTGCTTCTGACAACCTCCTGTGATGGGAGTTCAGTTCTCCTGGGAAACCTATCCCAGGACTCAAGTTATCTTCACAGTTAAACCTTCTCCTGTTACCAAATCTTGATCTTGCTGCTGTGACTTGAACCCATTCATTACTGCTCACCCTATCTGCTGTGGAGCACAGGTTTTTGTAGATATGAGAGGTGTCTGGGTTTTTATGAGTGGGTTTGTACCCATCAAGTGTGTCGTGTGGTTTTCACTCTAAGAAGCAGTCTGACTACTTACAGCTTTGCCAAAGCTCAGCTATTTAGGCTAAAGCCTTTCCATGCCAGGCATTTCCCTCAAGCTCTTTTCCACCCCCTGCTTTTTTTCTTCATCTCTGTCTTTTTGTTTTAGAATGCAGCCAAAAATCTCAGCTGTTTCTGAGAACAAGGTTAGGGAATGATACTGCTGCATTATGGCTGAACAGGAGAACTAGAGTGGGGACTATTTTTGGAAACTTTGAGTGCTCTGATCTGAAATCTCAGAGAGGGGCTGTGACTTGAAGATCAACCAGTCAGGTGCTAACCCCTCAAAATGACAGCTCTCCATGGTGGACACAGGTTGGTTGGCCTGGAAATCTCAGTTCATACTGAGATGTTCCTTGTGAGAGGTTCAGGAATTACTCTTCTTGTCCTGAAAGGACTTTTATTCCACAGCACAAACTCATTTGGACATGGAACTTGTAGTAAAGCAAGGTGTGGGAGCTCACTACACCTGTGTGCATTTTTTCCTTCCTTTCTGATCTCTTACACCACAAATTGTTCAGTCTGCAGGTCAAACTCAAGCAAATTTGAGTGTGGGAGGGAAAGCAGACTTCAGAAATTCCTTCAAAACCCTTTAGATTACGTGGTATGAGTGAAAAGGGAGAACAGAGATGCAAATCCTGAGGAAGCCTTTGCTTTAATGCTCTGCAGAGCAGACTGTGTTTGTGGAGAACACTGTCATTTGTTAATGTCCCTGTGACAAGATCCAAGTTTGTATTTAATATGTATTTTTCCTCCTTCAGCTTTCCAGAGTGGTTTTGTTTGTTTTTTTTTTTTCCTTTCCCCACACAGTTAAGGCTGTTTAAAATCCAGGATCTCTGATGAAACCAGATCTGCCTTCGATACACATTAATCATGGCTGGATTATGGGGTTGGAGTAGCCACTGGAATTTCTTTCTGGTGAAACTGGAAGTGACCTTTGTTTCTTCTTGTTCTCTGGGTCAGTCTCAAGCTTAACTGGACATCTACAAAGGCTGCAGCTGCTAACAGAGACCACAAAGGTGACTGAGGGGTGAAGAGCCACTCTTGTGCCTTGCTTCTGTTGCTGCTGCTGTAGTGTTGGCTGTGGATGTGTTGCTGATCTCCTTCCTCTTGGTAAGCATAGGTCTGGGCAGAGTGGGAAAGGCACAAAACTGCAGAAAATTAAGCACTTGAAAAGAGGGAAAATCCACATCTAATAGGAAAATCCTGAGGTAGAGTGTGCTGAGAAATCTGTATTGGGACGTAAAGAAGGCAGAGGAGCTGTTGTAAATAAACCCTTCAACCTGGAACGTGCAAGCAAACCTGCATGGGGAAATTCTTGTGCCCCTACAAAGTCAACACAAAGTCTACGAGGCTTCGTTCTGACCTGGGGCACGCCCGTTTGGATCAATGTGGAGGACTGGGGCCATCCTAATTCCTAGTCAGTAAAAACAAATAGCTCTAGCAACAGAGGAGAAGCATGAAAACAAAGTTACTATCAACACTCTGCCTTTTTGAAATCCCTTCCAAATTCTCCAAGGATAAGATCAATGGGAACAAAAACAATAACAGTTCTGTGTGGAAAGAAGGTGAAAAGGCAGCTCCCTCAGCAGCACACACCCAAGAAATGGGCTTTGCTTCGCTTTCTTGGAGCTGACATGAGCCTGGCACAATTCAGTAGCACCCCAGAGCATCAGCCAGGTATTTTTTTTTAACTTTACAGGCTCTGTAATGAAAGCAGCGGTCGGCAACCCCTGTGCCAGAGCGCTCCAAACCTGCCCGCGATGGAATGTGCTGATAAAGAGGAATATTTCCTTGTGGACTTTGTTTGAAACATAAATTTAAATATTGCTAATTTCCAGTATCAGCCTCAGCAAGAGATTCAACCCTTGGTGATCCATCTGTAAATGGTGGCAGCTCTTTCTAGCCTTGAATGTTTAATTAGACAACACATTTCAGGACTTTGTCTCCCAGTCTCTCGGTTCTCCTAAGTGGACCAGTGTTTTCTCTGAAAGCACAATAAAACAGCCAACAATCCATTTGTTACAATGGGACATGGCAGCCTAGTGTGTTAGGTGTATGAAAATGTAAGGTTTTGATGTGATTACTGTGTAACAAACAAGCAGAACTCAGCTCAGTTCTGAAACGTTTACCTTGAGAATGAAATTAATTCTTTAAGTAAGAACAATATTTTTAGAATAATCTGATGGTTTTAAAGTCAACATTTTGCTGCCTTTTATAAGGTAAATTTAAAGTTGGGCATATGGATAAATATGAGTGACCAAGATGACTGAATAGCAGGAGACTAACTTACAGTATCTTCAGGAAAACTCCTTTAAAAGAGAAGGTTAAAAAAAAAATTACATTCACAAATGCAATTTCTTTCCACCACTGGATCTCTGAGAGGAAATAATTATATCTGAAAGCTTACAAGAATAATCTCTTTAGAATCTGAAAAGTCACTTGGACATTATCTGTACCAAGACTGAATCACCTCTGTTTTACTAAGTATAACCAAAAGTATAACAGACTGTAAGACAGCTTGCTCAGTAATAAACATTCACATGTGAAAGAAGAACAGAGCTTTGAGTCACTGTTTAGCTTTCTTTCCCATGATCTCAAATTAAACCCATGAACAGCTATTCCTTGCTTCCATGCTTTGAATCCTGACATGCCCCGAGCTGGGCATGCAGGAGCAGACACTGATGCAGGATACAAGCCCCTCTCTCACATCAGCCACCAACTTAGTTTGTGTCAACCGATGTCTTACAGTGCTGTGTATGCTAACAGGAGGGGGAAAAACCCAAACAAAACCAAAGCCCAAGGCTCCCTGAGGACTGGAAAAAAAATATAATTAATCCAGAATGATGATGTTGCATTTGGCTTATCAGATTGATTCAAGTGATGGAGGCTGCTAGAGCATGTGCATATTTTGACTACCTTTTATACAGGGTCTCTTCTTGTGACCACTGTCACCCTGATTCTTTCATTTGGAAGGAAACTTCAGATATCCTGGGTGGGCAGGTTCACATCCACTCTGAGTTGCCTGAATACTACAGCTGGCTTGTGCTAGGCCTGAGGAACTGAAACTGTCTGCATGGTCCATTCTCATGTCTGGAAGCCCTCGAGATATGAAAATCCACAGGCACTTTCAGAACAGCTCCAGGATTTCACATCTTGTCTGGCCCTTTTATGTCTGATTGTGCTTCATGTTTTTAAACTTTATAAAAGGCTCTCTACTGTTGCATGCCACCCCCCAAAATCATGCATATGCTTTTGAAAAAGGTCAAGGGAGCCTTTAGTCTGCTTTGCTGAGACCCCATCTGGAGGACTCCATTCAGCTCAGGGGATCCCAGAACAGGAAGGACATCAACCTGCTGGGGTTGGCTCAGAGAAGACTGTGAAGATGATCAGAGGCTGCAGCACCCCCCTAAGAAGACAGGCTGAGAGCTAGGAGTATTCACCCTGAAGAAAAAAAAGCTCCAGGGAAACATTATTGCAGCTTTTCAGTATTTAAAGGGGGCTTATAGGAAAGGTGGGGACAAATGTTTTAGCAGTGCCTGTTGCAATAGGACAACAAGTAATGGTTTGAAACAAAGAGAAGGTTGATTTAGATTAGATGTAAGGAAGACATTTTCTACAGTGAGGGTAGGGAGGTACTGACACAGGTTGCCCAGAGAGGTGGTGGATGCCTAATTCCCAGAAACATTCGAAGTCAGGCATGCTAGGACTCTGAGCAACTTGTCTAGTTGAAGATGTCCCTGCTCGTTACAGGGGGATTAGACTAGACAGCCTTGAAAGGTCCCTTCCAACCCAAACTATTCAAGGATTTTAAGTTTTTAATGGATTATCAAATGCAATGTAAGGAGACAGTGTGGCTGATAGCAGCACAGTAGATAACACAGAAAAAGCTATGTCTGAACAACATGCAATTGAGTGCCATTAGCACTGTCTGTGTACTGATAAGGGCATCTCCAGAGCTATTTTCACAAAGGCAGTTCTTAAACACTTCCTTTTATGTATTTAGGCTAGCGTGAGTCACATTTTGTGCTCAGTTAAACTTTCTCCTCATTGCTCAACATCTGGGATAATGACAGTGCCTGGCTCTTTACATAGATATCTCAAGATCTTCATCTGGAGATCTCTAGCCACTTGATAGGTGGGCGAATTAAGGCATTAGAGGTGAAGCCATATGCCCAAAATCATCACTTAGAAGGCCAAAGGCAAAGCTGGAAGAGGCACCCAGTCCTGGCTTCTGCTTGCTAGACAAGGGAGACTCTGAGTTCGGATAATATTTGTTTTAACAGTTTGTGCTGTGATTGGTAAAATTAGAAAAAGAGGGGGTTTAAAATAAAAACCGCATACTTCCTTTGCCAAAACATGTATGGATAGCACAGAATCATAGAAATGTGTACCTACTGCAATCATCATCACTTTCCCAAATAACCCGTATGAAAATCAAGTAGCCTTCTGGGATAATCTGTTTTAATTCTCTAACGATTGTGTAACTCAGGCTCCATTGCATCATTTGGAGGAATAATTTTTTCTGATGTTCTCAAGATTCATTTCATATTGTTTTTACTAGAAAAAAAACAAACCCAACTGTATTTCCCTGGTTAATGGAAAGAATTTAAACAGATTTTCAATTAATTAGGATGTTGTGTACCAAGGTCATTGATCAGAGACAAGCTTTGCTACACCAGACTCCTGAACCTGGTATCACACTGCACTTTCATATTTACACATTTGTGACCTTTTTATGATCAAAAAGTGGCTATCAGGTGTCAGAAGGCTGTATTCAGGTGGGTGTCCCAGGCTGTACAGGCCATGCTTTTGGGGAGAAGCAGCACATGTATGTATTGAAACAAAGGCTGTTCATATGTGAAGCCCACTGTTGAACTGCCAGTGCTCACAGCCCAGGGTGTCCAAATCACACAGCTGGGGAAGGATGGCTGTGTCTACTGGTTTTTCATGTACGCCTGCCCATGAAGACTCAGGTATTTTGTTGCACTGTAGTAGTAACCCAGGCTGAAGCAGAGGTGTGGATACAGCTTCTCCTCCATGAGAACAGTTGTGACTGGGATGCTCACAGTGGGAACTTGGGCTTCAAAAGCCTCAGTGAGGGAAGGGTCCCGGCTCCTGACTGAGTACTCCACATGATTCAAGTTATTTTGAGTAGCACCTGTAGGCATCTTCTTTTAGGAAAAAAGGCCCCAGCTTTGGCATCTGGAATGAAGAGATGCATCGGCTTGTAGCCTGGTTTAGAGAGAAGAGACATGAGGTACTGTTTCCTCCCTCATACCTGCCATGCTTGGTGTTTTTTAAGTGGTAGGCAACTTCCCACTCATAATGCAAAATTGGATTGTTTTGTTTAACTGTTGTGGTATGGCTCTTATCCCTGTGTGCTAGGTAAGGTGTTTAGCTATCAACTTTGGACTTGGCCAAGTCCTGAAAGCTGCACATTGTTGCCTCTGGATTTCTTACATTCATCTCTGCATAAAGTGCTTCCACAGACATGAACTGATTCTGATGGTTCATGGTCCTTTTCATTGCCCATATCCTTCACTTGGGTTATTTTGGGAGTCCTCAGATAAGATAGATCTTTATGCTGATGTATGCCGGCTAAACATGAAAGGCTGCTCTGGGGGTGAGCTACAGTATTCCTGGATGATTTCTGCATGTGACTGTGGGCCTGTGAACTGATCAGCAGTACCCCCCCACTGGTGGGGTGACTCCTGTGAAGATATTCTGGCTGGGAGCATCAGTTGTAGTAGCAGGGAGATGAAAATTAGTCTGGGCAAAAGAGCAATTAATTTTCTCAATTCCTCCCCCTTCCCCCTTCTCCCCCCCAGTTTTGTAGTACCCAAAAGCACAGACCTTGCATAAGTGGATTGCATTTCACACCTAATGTGCATAATTATATCTTGCAAACAGTTTATTAATGGATCTATAATCACAGAGTAGCTTGTACATACATAATGCTGGTGTTTGATTATACTGCAGCTGCCATAGATCAATGGATACACAGGAGTCTGGCTTATTAGTGTCTCACACGTGTGAAGTCTAGAGAACAATATAACACCAGTGCCATGCAGTTGTTCATCAAATGCTGCTACCTAGGGGAAACCAGAGGCTTTAAAGATGTGGTAAAGAAGGGTTATAGAAAGAACAGTACATTACAGGACTTGGAACTTGAAGAAAGCTCCCTTTCTCAAAAACATTCCATCCGTAAATCCTTCAGTGGTGTTCTGTCTCAATTATCAATGCACTGTAAACACGCTAGATCTTATTTTGGAAAAGGATCTGTTCTGAGGATTCACTCAGAAAGCAGCATGCCTACAAGCTTGACCATTTCTGTTTTCTGAAGGTGACTCACCCAGAGGACTGATGAACAGCCTAAGTTCTTGTGAATCAACAAACCAGGGATCTGCAGACTGAGCTAAGCCTACTAAAATCCGAGCAGCCTGAACCACAGTGAAATGCTTTGTGGAGATATCACCAAGATGCCTTTGGGAAGCAGTTGCATTTGGTTATGCACAAGGAAAAAGGTTCTAGCTTGTTTTGGTGTGTTGTGCTAAAAGCAAAAAAAAAAGTTTGGTGAGGTGCAGAATTCCCATGAGATTGTATCCCATGTCTCACACGTTAACCTCAGCTTTGCCTCTCATGTCCCCCAGCTACCACCTGCAAAGCTGCCTCTGATCTATGTTGACTGGCTGGCTGGTGGCCAGTGACTCTGGCCAAACAGGGTAAATAACTGCAAATTATGCTCTAGACTTTCTTGCAGCAAAGACATTATTAGTTTGTGTGCCTCTCCTCCATCTAGTTAGGAACAAAAAAAAAGAACTTTGCTGTCTTTAAGACTCTAATTGTCTTGTTAAATGTTGGGGGCTGAGAGAGGTAGAGAAAGGAAGAACTGCTGCAATTTTATAGCTTTTCTTGATGACAAAACATGTCTAAAACAATTGTTTGCTTTATATGAACATAAAATAATTGGTTCCCTTTGCTAAGAAGGTATTCATTATTCAGAGCAAAAGCTCTTAGCTAGCTTAGTGTAGAGAAACTGGATGAATTCAGAAGAATAATATGATCCTGTGCCACTGTGCTCTATCTCACCCCTTCCTGCTATCCTGTTTCTGCATCAACTAACTCAGGCAACAAGCATGGGTAGTGTCTGATCTCTTACAGACTTTCTGATAATATTGACTCATCTTATTTAAAATAAAAACTTTGGAAAGATGAAAACTGCAGGACGACAAATGTTAAACAAAGAGCTGCATGGGGGAAAGCAGTCAGACTTGATGTTGTTTCTGAAGTCTTGAAAAATATATGCCAAGGTCAAAACACAAAACTTGCTAGGTGATTACATCTCCTGTTTCTTATTTTAGGGCTTTACAACTACTCATCTTGCTTTTGACCTTGGTAATTTTTTTTTTGCAAACTGTTGTTTGGAAAAAGGCACAGTCAGTTTCAGGGCTGAGGAGGTAGAACTGGGTAGTGAAAGATTATTGGAGGTCAAGAGAGCAGATTTCTACCTTATGAACTTGGCAGCTCTCCTGCAGGCCTACGCTCCTGGTATTGATCTTGTTGTAAGATGAATAGTGATATGGATTTCTTTTTTAAATGTCTTATTTTGGGACCTTTTAAATGGGGCTGACATTCACGAAAATTTCACTTAAAGGTGGATATTAATCTAAATGAATCAAGACAATATACAATATTTTACATTTTCAAGCTCAGTGTAGTTTCTTTTCAGGTTGAAAAAACCCTTTCAAAACAGTTCTTTTAATGCTTTTAACTTCTGAATTTACCTATACGTCTGCAATACAGTAACATACCAAAAATCAGAAGAAACAGTTTAAACAGTTGTCTGCAGTTTTCCTATTGATCAGAAATGTATTAAGTTTCTCATAGCATATTTTCTACATTTAGAAGAGAAGTCTAAAGTTTTCTTCTGTGAAGTCTGTATACAATAACTTAAGGGTTACAGTTACTTCATTTATTTTTTTTTATTATTTTACTCATACTTGATTCAAATTATGTCTTCTGGCTCACCTTAGCATTGCTGGCTTCGATTTGCATGACTGTGTAAAGTTAAGATTGTAATACTGAGAGGTTAGAAAACCTCATTTCTTTATCGAAAGATCTAATATGCTCTGATATTTTAATGTTGGCAATAGGTATTGTAATATGGTTTTTTGGCTCATGCTGCCATCCTTATGGTGCTCCAGAGCTGCTAAAAACCTGGGGGAGTAGTTGTAGGAAAAAAATCCCCAGAATATTGAATTGGAAGGGACCCACAAGGAACATCGAATCCAACTCTTACAACTGCACAGGACATCCCCAAGAGATACTCTGTGTGCCTGAGAATATTGTCCAAATGCTTCTTGAACTCTTGTCAGGTTTGGTGCTGTGATCAATTTCTTGGGATCCTGTTCCATTGCCCAACCACTCTCTGGGTGAAGAACCTTTTTCTGACATCCAACCTAAACCTCCCCTGAAACAACTTCAGGCCATTTCCTTGGGTCTGTCATTAATTGACAGAGACAACACAAAGGTGTCTGCCCCTCCACTTCCCCTCATGAGGAAGTCGTAGACAGCAATGAAAAATCGAGGTATAAAGTAGGTATGTATGAAAAAACAGATTTAGGGGAAGGTGATGTATGTCCTGCAGTGCTCTTGGATTGAATTAGCTCCTGTAAAATGTGTGCTCATGAAGAATCAAGAGTTCAGGCTGCTGTGTTTCTAGCCTGAAAGTGAACTTTTCAAGCACTGCTGCAGTGAAGTGTTTTGGTTTTGCTCTAGACTGACACGACTTCAAAGACACCGAGCCACATCCTGAGGTGGTGATGGGTGCTCCTGCTCCCCTCGGGAACAGGCCGCCGCCTCGGGCAGTGCGGCCGGGCAGGCGGAGGGACCGACCGATGGATGCACCGCGTTTGGGGCGGCAGCCGGACAGCGGGCCGGCTGCTGTCAGCGGCGAGCTCTGCGACCACCCTTGGGCTCCTCCAGCCTTCACGCTGGCCTCGGGGACGGAGCCAGACGAGGAGGTGCGAGGCCAGCGCTGTCCCTTCCGACCTGCCCCATCCTCACGGCCACCCTCGAGGCGGGGGGACGCGGCGCGGCCACCGCNCTCTGGGGCTGGGACAGCGCGGGGCGGGCGGGAGGGAGGGAGGGAAGGAAGGAGGGCAGCCGGCGGCGGCGGCCCCACCACCATGCCGCGGGTTGTCCCCGACCAGCGGAGCAAGTTCGAGAACGAGGAGTTCTTCAGGAAGCTGAGCCGCGAGTGCGAGGTAAGGCGGCGGTGGCGGCGGGGCTCCCCCTTCTCTCCCTCCCTCCGCNTCCTTGGGTCTGTCATTAATTGACAGAGACAACACAAAGGTGTCTGCCCCTCCACTTCCCCTCATGAGGAAGTCGTAGACAGCAATGAAAAATCGAGGTATAAAGTAGGTATGTATGAAAAAACAGATTTAGGGGAAGGTGATGTATGTCCTGCAGTGCTCTTGGATTGAATTAGCTCCTGTAAAATGTGTGCTCATGAAGAATCAAGAGTTCAGGCTGCTGTGTTTCTAGCCTGAAAGTGAACTTTTCAAGCACTGCTGCAGTGAAGTGTTTTGGTTTTGCTCTAGACTGACACGACTTCAAAGACACCGAGCCACATCCTGAGGTGGTGATGGGTGCTCCTGCTCCCCTCGGGAACAGGCCGCCGCCTCGGGCAGTGCGGCCGGGCAGGCGGAGGGACCGACCGATGGATGCACCGCGTTTGGGGCGGCAGCCGGACAGCGGGCCGGCTGCTGTCAGCGGCGAGCTCTGCGACCACCCTTGGGCTCCTCCAGCCTTCACGCTGGCCTCGGGGACGGAGCCAGACGAGGAGGTGCGAGGCCAGCGCTGTCCCTTCCGACCTGCCCCATCCTCACGGCCACCCTCGAGGCGGGGGGACGCGGCGCGGCCACCGCCTGCTCCCCCCCCGAGCGGGCCGGCGGAGCAGGTGCGGGGGCCCTGCTGTGAGGGGAGCGCTCCCCATCGCCACCGGGGCGCGGGGGGCGGCCGCTCTCTGCCCGCCGCACTGCTGGGGCTGCTCCCCTCGCAGCGGGGAGGCGGAAAGCGCCCAGCCGCGGTGACGGGGGGAGCGGTGACGGGGGGAGCGAGCGAAGCGGCCCCGCCGCGGGCGAGACAGCGCCCGGCCCAGGGACGCGGAGGGGGCTCTGAGTCACCCCTCGCCGCTTGCCGCCTCGCGGGGCGCATGCGCGGCGGCGGCGGCGGAGTTGTGAATGGCGCGGCTNGGCGGCGCGGGGAGGCGCAGTCAGTGCACTCCGCTGCCCCCTTATCGCCGGGATTGGCCCCTCCTGATTGCGCGCCCTGTTCCCCGCAGATTAAATACACCGGCTTCAGGGACCGGCCGCACGAGGAGAGGCAGGCCCGCTTCCAGAACGCCTGCCGCGACGGCCGCTCCGAGATCGTAAGTGGCGCCGCGCTCCCCTCCGTGCCCGCCGGCACCGGGCCGGGCCGGGCCGCGCTCGGCTGGTGGAATAAAAGTTTGGGGGAAGCCGTCGGGGCGGTGGGTGCTGCGCGGTGCCCCAGCCCGAAGGCTCGGGGCCGGGACGGTGCCTGGGGCCGGTGGGCGCCGCGCCGTGAAGGAGAGTTTTCCTTAAGGAGGGGAATGACATCGGCTGCCTTTCAGACGCCGAGGGAAAGAGGTCTTGGTGAACAGGCGGCATTTCTGTCCGCCTCAGGAATAGCGCTTTTGCAGTCGAAGGTGTCGGCTCGCTCCCGAGCGGGGACAGTGGTTGTCCGGAGCGCCGGGGTGACAGGGAAGGAAGGAAAACCCCCAGCAGTGAGAACGGGCTGCGCTCCTTCCCTGGACACGTGCTGCAGCTACGAGCTGCTTATTTCAATATTCAGCTTTTTTTTTCTTTTCTTCTTTTTTTTTTTTTTTTTCCGGAAACAGTAGTTTTGAGAAATGAGTAACATTGTTCAGAAGGCGCTTGCTTAAAGCCCTGACTGAGCTGTTTGATGTATTTGTGAACTAAATCAAACGCTTTTAAAATTAGGCTTTGAAACTTGCAACTTCAGCTCCGTTTTCCTCATTCATTAAGTTTAGTTACAGACTACTGTTGCCCTCTGAAATAAGAAGTGAGGTGAAGTATGGCTCAGAGTAGTCAAGAACTGACTATTTCCTGGTTTGATTTCTGCTCCAGGTTGCTTCTATAGAATTAGTATTCCATAGCATTGTCACGTTTGTAACTCTACTTTAAAATACAGAAGTAACCTCTTTTTCGTTTACAATATATAGTGAAAGACAAGGTAAAATAGAATATAACCCCCACTTCCATCAAGTTTGGTTTTATGAACATTCTTTAATTTCACGTGGTGTACATACTGCTAGTCAGTTCACAATGAAATTATTCTTATGCGCAATGCAGTTACTCTTATGCACACCCAACAATGCTTGAATACCCGTTACTATAGCTGATCTCGTTCTTTTGCTTTTGTCAGTAAAAGGATACACACTCAAGAACATGGTTACCTTTTACTCAATAACTTTATTTTAGCTGAATCTTATCCCTGCTTGTTATCTCTTGTTTTAGAACCTGTAATATTATTTTAGAAGAGGCCTCCTGTACACAGGTTTTTAATTTTACTCTTTTTTTTACGTTCATTTTCCTTTGTGTATGTTTGCTTCCTTTAAGAAAACAGCAGGGAAGCAATGGGTATGTAAGCAAGACATAGTTTACTAGCATTGGAAGTTCCTGTATAGGTGAAAGTGCATAAGAAAAAGAAATGAGAAGAAAAAAAAAAAGAAATGGCCATGTAGCTTATAACTAGCTTTCTAATGCAGCCTGTGCAGTTATTTATATAAATGGGAAATCGCTGTAGTCTCACCTTTGTACTTCTGTGCCTGCTGCTGCCTTTTTTTGCCAGAACTTCATCCCTTGGAAGCAAACAGTGATGCATGTTCTACATATTTTCACTCTACTTAATTATAAAACAGGCTCTATATTTCTTCATCTGAAACATCTGGTTTTGTTTTGTGAACAGGGCATGAGTAGTCAGGTTTATTTAGAAATGTAGTGCATGTAATGACTGATGTTAAAAAGAGCTAGTAATTTTACTTCTTTTTTTTTTAGTCTTGAATGTTTTTCCAGACATCAAGGATTTATTCTTTTATCTCCAAAGGGAGCCTTTGCAAATGACCTTACATATTTTGAAGCAGAAAAAAACCCCAGAGAACAGCTCAGGGATTTAATGTAGAACCGCCAGTAAGTTGTTGGTTACGTGTGTCAAACAGCTCTTGATTGAATAAAGGAAATAATTAGCAATATTACTGAGAAGTAAATGTGAAGTGTATTAAATAAGATTTCACATTTACTGGCAAAGCTTTGATGACTTAAATAACCTCACGTGTTTGGTTTGCTTTGGAAGGTACTTGTATTTATGCTGTCTGTGTGTGGGTCAGGTCGCCCTTGTACTACCTGATAAGCTTTTCACAAAATTCCTGACATAAATGTCTGCTAGCTTTTCAGACTGGGCTTTAAAAGGCTCTACACACAAAACTAAAGTTTTCTTACTTTCAAGTTTAAAACCAAACTAGTGGTGTGATGTTTTTTTTAACCATTATTATTTTTTTATTTAATTTGTTTGTTATTTGGTGGAAATTAATGGTTTCCATGTAGTCTTGTGTGGTTATTAGCAGGACTGTTCTCGAGTTTTTCGGTTTGACTTATGATTTTATTTGAGAAGCACATGGGTACTTTAACTGGATGGTTTTGTCCCTTCAAAGGAAGGGAACAGGCTTCAAAAATTCAGAGAAGAAATATCTACATAGCTTTTTATGGTTTGAATGGTGCCTGCCTGACTGTATGAGGATGTGGAATTTGTTTACTTTCATCTTCTTCTTTTCTCTGATATTTTCCCTCCATTTTCATGGCCCTCTAGCACACATTGGGGGTGGAAGCTGGAAGGAATGGGCACTTCGCTGTCTTGCTGGGTTTCCCAGAAAGCAAGTACAGTTCTCTTGACCCAGTACCCAGAACTGGACTGGTCCATAGGGCTTCAGTGGTCAGCTGGTTTACTCTCAAAGGTCTCACTCCTTGATATTTTAAAGGTATAAATTAAGGAGTATAAAACACATATTTACTAAAGATGCTTAGAGGTAGGCAAACAGTTCTTGAGCAGACTAAGTGCTGAAGACTCAGAGTCACAAATCTTTGGAGATAGGTGTAGTTTTTTTGTTGATATTAAATAGCATCCCTTGCTAAAGCAAAGGGATAATAGAAGGTAGTGAGCATGATAGTGGTGGTCTGCAGCTCTGACAGGTTTGATGCCTCCTGTTTGTGCAAGTGTATCCTTGATGAAACTTCTGTTACATTGATTGAAATGTTTGTCTTTGCAAACAAATATTAATGCACCAATACAGTATTCTTCTGCCATTACTAGGACTGATTTGTTAATTTTAATGGCATTGAGAATGTGCTTGCAGGAGACAAAACAAGCAAACAAAAATAACAACAACAAAATTTTAAAAATCTATTTTTAAGAATAGCCTGGAACCAAAACTGATTGCAGAGCGTTAGATTCCCTTGGTGGAGGGGGAAGAGCCAAGACAAAGCACTTCTCCTTTCAAAATGGGAGGTATTAATCCTGTGGCAGTGTTGCAGTCCATGACTGGAACTATCTTAAATAACATGTAGCTATAGTGTCTTGGGTAGCAGTACAGTTATGCCATGAAGTGGCTGAGTTCTGGGTTGCTTGAAAGAAATCTGCTTGTCAGGAAATTCCAGCTGTTAAAGTAGTAGTTGTATAGCTTTTAAGCAAAACTCTTCTAGATTAATGACCATTTAAATCTAAGTGATCATGGTAATAAATACTGTCGTTTGATTGCAACAAATTATGTTTAACCCTGGGATTTTGATAGGAGTGATATGCTGTGAGTCTGTGTGGGTATTCACATGCTTACAGGACAGCATACTCACCTGTACCAGAGAAGAGTATAAATACTGTGAATCTGACTTCTGCTTGCAAAAATAATTTTTTATTTCATGTCTAGGAATTGCTGTACTCATCATCACTTGGAGTTAAGATATACTAACAAATACAGGGAGTTTATAAAGAAAACTGAATCCCATTTTCATTTGAAATTGCAGGAAATTGTTTGTTTGAAAGCAATGCGTGCTTTTTCGAATGGGTTTAAGCCAGTCCCTTTAATGATTTTACAAAGGGCTGCAGCTGAGAGGAATTCCTACAGTTGCCTTTTCTCACTGACACAGCATCTGCTGATCTGGGTATCACTGGTGTCTTAATGTGGCATGAGGACTTTGTCCTGTGCAGCTTGATTGAACTGTGTATTGATGCTGCATGCCAGTAGATGATAAAACAGGAGTATTTATCCTTCAGTTAAATGTCTATCTAGGTATAACTAGATTGTGAAAGGAAACAAATCCTTTTCTTTTGAAAAAAAGTTGTCCTTAGTAATGGGTCTAAGGAGTTAATTTTCCTTCAGCAGTACTTCTTTTAGAGATAGGCAGCCTCTTTGAAAAGCATGGGCAGTTTTTAACGTTGCAGGTACTAAGGTGATGCAGGGTATCCAGACAGAACTGAAAGGACAGATTCTAATGTCAGCAAAACTGATTTGAAAGAAGTATTGATTCCATGTTGTATTTTATATCCGAAGCAGCCAATGGCAAATGTTGTCAAAATGGAATCAGATGTTTGTAACTTAATACTTAAGAAAAATGATGAGTGCATGTTTTTGACTTTAAGTATTCTCTATGCTGCCTGGCTTAAGACATAAACTGATGTAAAAATAAATGACTGCCTGCATAATTTATGTAATGTCTTGCTCCCTGATCCTGTTTGTATTGATTTTTCTAAAAGGCTTTTGTGGCCACAGGAACCAATCTGTCTCTCCAGTTTTTTCCGGCCAGCTGGCAGGGGGAGCAGCGACAGACACCGACCCGGGAATATGTTGACTTTGAAAGAGAAGGAGGCAAGGTAAGGAGGAAATTGTTGAAACTGAAAGAAATTTTTTTGTTGTGCTTATGGTCTTACTGGTATGGACTTCACGTATGAGGTGAGGTTTCTAATATTTCACACCTCCATGCAGGTAGGTAGTGGTGTGAGTACAAGTGAAAGATGGAAAGATAAAATATTGCTTTGTTTTAAAACATGCTGATGTTTAGGCAAATGGAAGAATTGGGAAATGTGGACAGTACTGGTAGCTTTGCATTATTTTGAAAAAGAGAAATATTTCTACTGTCAAATATTTCTACTGTCATGCTATGATAAAATTTTGGGGAACAGTCTAAATTTGGTGTTGCGTAGGTGCTTCTAAAGAAACTAGACTTTGGCCAATGAATTGTGGTAGACTAATGAAAATTTGCATTTTCGTCAGGTTATTTCATTGTGTCTTTGGCTGCCAGTTGGTACAGCAAGCAGTCAGTGTGCTCTAAGTGGAATGAAGCTTTTTCTCAGTTTCACCATCAGCTACAATACAGAAGCAGCATCACCACTTTCAGAATTGATTTCTGAATCTCTTTTTTCTGAGGTGGTTGTCCCATAGGATGATATTGAAAGCTCAAATTCCCTAGTGACAGTGATGGTTACTGTGAAGCTGTATTAGATTTAAAGTCAGAAACCTTGATTAGTCTCATCAGAATAAAGTTACCGAAATCACCTACAGCTGGTTTGGTTTTCCAGGAAAAACATACCTTTAAAATATAGATGCTGTCTCTTATCTGTGCTCCTGTGGGTGCTTTGGGACTGATCCAAGGATCACTGAATTCAATAGAAGACTTTCTTCAGAACTTTCTTCAGTGGGTGTATACCAGCACTTAAGCCCTCATAGTTTCTCTGTTTCAGGCTAATTTTTGTGTATTTTTTTTATTTTGAAAAACTTTTAATGGACTACAAAATCCTTCATTTTGCCTAATTTTTTTTACCTACCCTTGTAACAAGAAACAGCTAATGCTACCAAACCTACCAGGCTGGAGGAAATACTTGAAGCATATTCAGGTTTAATGGCATATTGGGTCTTTTAAATACTGCTAGGTGGAAGATAAATATTTCCTATAGTGGGAAAACTTGATTGGAAGAAAAAAAAATTCCTGAGGGCAGTTATGGTATGTGGAATTCAAGTTAATGAGTTTTTTTGGAAAAAATTGTTTTCCATTTAGTCCTGTGAGGCTTGCAGAAGTTTGACAAATTGGGGGAGAAGTGAAGTTGGCTGTCTGGGTACTGACTGCTTTGCTAAGGAAACTGAATTGAATCTGGCTCTTACTGAAAAATATTGATTCTGGCTCACAATTGAATGAGGAATTTTTCTTGTAATGTGTAAGAAGACTGAAGTCTCTCTTCTTGCCAGTTCAAAACTAATTTTATTTACTCCTATGATTTTTTTTTAACTTTGTTTTCTCTGAATGAATTCTTAAAGTACTGAACTACTTCATCCATTTTCTTGTGTTGTCTTAATCATGTAAGAGCATGGTAGGTATGCTGTATATTAAAATAGAACATGAGCCTCATTAATGAATGCCACTCCTTCTTTTATGTGTGTTTACAGTAAATTCTAGACTGCTTCACTGAAATGCTTAGAAGAATTCCTCTGAATGAGGCTAGAGGTGGACAAACAGATAAATGGGAATAATGTTGTGCTCTGGTATGAGCAAATCACAAATTCACTGTTGTAATCAGCCCTTGCTTGTGTAAATCACTGTGCTCTGCATAGAATTAAACTTCTCTGAAAGTCAGCCACTCCCATGATTGGAGCAGAGGAATGAGCAGAGGGAGAGTGTTTCACGTTATCAACGGAAACAGTTGAAGCCTTTCATAGGAATTGTCTCAGATTGTTCTCTCTAGATTTTTGTCATTTGTCTTGATTAAGAATTTCTTTCACAGGCTTCAGCAGTCTCTTAAAACCATGTGATTTTTGTAGCTCTGTGCAACATTGTTTTATGAGCTTTGATTCTTGAGGCAGTGCATAATGTGTGTTTGTTCATCACTGGATTTATGCCAGTAAGGCATGTTTTTAATTATATGAATAAAAAAAGGCTAAGGGGGAAGCTGTCAGTTAATAATTATCTTAGGCATTAGTTTGAGATCTAGAATGTAGATAAACTTACCAACATTAGAATATTTTTATTCTGGAATTCTGCTTTGGTGTTTGGCTAAACAATGATGGCCCAAAATAGTTTATCCAGATTTGAAGTATGTCACTATTGTGCTAAAGCAGTTTTGTACACAGATTGACAAAGCTACCAATGCAGCATCTGCTAGAATTGCTGCTTAAATGATTGAATTTTAGAAAGAGCAACACTCTTGTGAAAGTTGGGATTCTGCAAATACATACTTCATAGGCTTGAGGTTTTTCAATCTGGTATTTCTTAACTGAGGGGATTTTTTTTATATGCTTAATTTGCCTTTTAATTTGATGCATCTGATGTTCACAATGGGTGGGTAGGCCTCTGGTGGATACCCTGTCTTCATTAATCCAAAAATTTGATGGCTCACTGTACGCTTAATGTTTTCTGCTCATTTTAAACTCAAGTTTAACTTTTTTTTTCTGAGATAGCTTTAACATTCTGTGCTGTCTTTGACCTGCAGCAAATTTAATTGTGTATTTGAGCAATTTTTCAGGTTTGTCATAGAAGAAAAAGCAGCACTAAAAATAGGTCCCTAGATTGTAAAAATGATAGAACATTGTATTTCATTGTGATTGTGGGTGTGTATGGGGTGTGTCAGATGCAGTGTGTGCCCTCTTTCTGAGCAGTTGAACCATACCAAGCCTTTCTGATCCTCTGTGTTGTCAGCTAATGTCCAGGGGTTTTTTTATTTGTTTTTTTGGTAAAGAATAAATGAATAGATGTTAGGAAATTGAAAGATGGGCAGTGTAGTAGTCTAATGTATTGCCTGAAATACTGGATAATTAAACCTTGTGATTAAATGGAGAGCTTTATTTTCACCTTGGTTTTCTGGTATCATTAATGACTTAGGCTAGTTTTATTGTGGTTAGTGAAGTTCTGTAATTTTTATTTCGGTTTTGTACTGATGACATACGGACTTAAGGCTCAGCTGTGTATGGACTTCAGTGCTTCTTAAAATCTAATATTTTTCAAAGTCCTTTTGTTAACAACTGTCTGGTCAACTTTCTTTGCATGATTCATTTTGTATACTTCTTAGAGTAAGAGAATGTCCTCAGTTTTAATTTCTTATTCAAGATGTTTGTTTAGCTCTAATCTTTCTTACTTGAAAGAACATTAGTTCTCAGATATTCTTTTTCACTGTTTAAATACCAGTCACTGATGAAGTCTGTGAAGTTGTTTTACTTCCCCTCCCCTTTATAATAAAATTCTCCATCTCATTCTAGTGCAGCTTTACTTCCTGTCTGTTCTTTGGTGGCAGCTGCTCGTAAACCAGAGTCTTCCACACGGGTTTATTTCGCTCTAATACGCCGTGAACTCTGCAGCTTTGGAGGAAAGCACATCAGACATGATTTAAATTGATTCAGAGTGCCTGCTGTGCCACATGTGATGTAGCTAGGATTTCTACTCATTAACCATTAACTTTGTTCTAGCCATAACTAAAGATTTTTGGTTTTCTTCCTGAAGATGCTGTGTTTCTACTTGCACAGTTTTTTGTCAAGACCAGATTTTGTTTTGCTCTAAGTTGGTGTTAACTGCTTGGATGAATATTAAAAAAAAAAAAAAGAAATCTTTGTTATGCTGCAGGTGTTACAGCAGAAACAGAAGTGTAATGAGAAATATCTTTTGTTAAAATACAACACCTATTCAAATAGCACCAGCTTTCCACTTTTCCTGAGCAGCCTTAAACAATTGTTACCCTCCTACTCATACCTTTTTGGGGATGTGATGACCCCAAAACCTTGTGGTAGCTGGGAGAGGTTCTTCTGTGAGGAGCAGCAGGTGGTCAGAGAAGGGACATCAGCTGCTGGGCTGTCTGTGTGCTCAGAGCCTTCGAGGTACTTTTTCCTGCTCCAGCCAAGGGAAGTGGTGCTGTCCTGATGAAACCCACATCACTGTTCTTGCTTTTGATCTTTCTCAGGCTTTGCTGTGAGCTTTAAACAAGGAGGTCAGTGTGTGGTTATTCTCACAGCAGCAGAAAAATGGGTTTGGTGGTATATCCAGTTTGTACCCAGCCTGGCTAAACAGCTCGATTTTTTTTTTTTTTTTCTCCCTTGGAGTTGCTTGGTGGGAGTCCTGTAAAGGCTTTGTGAATGAGAAGAATCCACTTTTCTTGAAGATCCCCTTGATCAGTTTTCATCCAGGATCATCTATATGGTTTGAGTAAAATACTGGTTTTTTTATAGATGATTGTGATTCTAGAATTTATTATTGTGTTTGTGCTTAAGAGTCCTTTAGCTGACAGAAACTTCTCTGATTCTTTTTCTTTCTCGTCTTTTTTTTTTTTTTTCCCAGCAACATCCTTTGTTTATGCTCCTAAACCCATTTTTGCTTTAAAGGAGGGTGAAACTTTTTCTCTTTTTTTTGTCTAGATACTTGAAAGTGTTCTTCATTATGACTGCTGCTGCATAGAGGAGAGCTGTTTAATCCAAACTCCATTTGAAACCACAGTCAGAGTGTACCTCTGCTTATTCACTTTACCTCACAGTTAGGAGATGCCTCTATGTGCATGTACACTGTGAACAGTTAGAACTTGGATTTTGGGAAGAGAGCTCTGTAGAGGCTGTAGACTGGACACGTTGTCCTGGCAGGCAGCCCCTGGCTGGCTTTGGGCAGTTGTTCCTGCTGAGTGATTTATCATCGGGTGCCCTCTGCCACTGCAGCGTGAGTCACCCCAGGCACCTCTCATGTGACAAGGACCCACAGCCTTTCCCCTGGAATCCTTTCACCCTGCAATCCTCCAGATCCTTTTGGGACTGCCCACAGCCTCATCCCTGCGATTGGGGCAGGCAGTGATGATGCCATTTTGGAACAATGCTTGGGAGCAGTGCTTGCAGCACGGCTGTGGAAGTACTTAAGGGCTGCTGTCAGTAAACCTGCTTCTGCTTAGCCTTTATTATGTATTCTAAAAGCAGTTATTCAGTCATACTACCTTGAACTCTTTCCAGTGGCTTAAATGCACTCGTTTGAGTTGTATAGACAAGACTTCAAATATACCCATGTCATCATCCTAAAGTTTCCCAGAAGAGGAGCAAAACTGGAGTTAGTGAGCTAAATTTTGCATTTGGGAAGCAGCTATATATAAGGTTAGATGAGTGCTGTGTGGATGAAAGCAGTACTTGAGATCTCTGCAGCATAAATGCTGGAAGAAATCCAGACATTTGGATTGTTGAATTCTCTTGTTTGCATATCAGTCTCCACTTACTAAGGAAAGTTGCTAATATTATGCTTCTTTCCTCTTCTAAATGAATGAGAAAAGTAAGAGAGTCATTGTTGAGAATGTCTGCTTCTTTCTGAAAATCACTTAATAATTCATATTAAAAATAAGAAAAATTCAGTAAGATGATGAAGCATTTGCTTCAAGAAACTGTCATTTTCTGAAGTTACTGAAATGGTTCTTCAAGCTTTATTGTCCAAAGCACAAGTAACGAAATGAGCTCATTAGCTTGCATAATTGCAAGTTTGATGTTACTCTGTTAAAGACAATTCTCAGTCATTGCTAAGGATGTTCTCTGCAGAAGCTGATAGTTTTCTACAGAATAATTATGACACTATGAAGTTTTATTGAATGATGAAAGCTGAATAGTTGTTATAGTATACAAAAACCAAAAACTACTAACATTATTTTAAGCCTTGATGCAGCACTACTTGTTGAGCAAATGTTTGAACAGTTTTTTCCAGACTTGAATCCTGCTTAAGGGGAAGAGTGAGGCTGTTGAAGTGCTCAAGGAGGCAGTGGAAGCTAAAGGGTAGAGGAAGCAGCTTTTCTTGCCCCTCTCTTGCTTGGGTCAGGGTCAGTTCCTGGATGTTTTTATTACCTTCTTGCCTATATTGTCAAAATCAGGTAACTATTTTTTTTTGTTTGTTTAGCTGAGTATATTTGCATTATATGTTTTGAATTTTTAGTCCAAAAGTAGAGGATTAGCAAGCTGTTTATTTGCACCCAGGCAGCATGGTGGGCAGGTGATGTATTTTAGATAAACCTCTCTTTCTAATCCTCTGTTGCAGTTGTTGGTTGTAACTGTTTTTTGCTATGTGATTTTCTGAAAGTTTTAAAATAACAAATTTCACAACCAGTTTTGAAATTTGTCTGGAAAATATTCTGTCAACGTGGCAGAAAACTGTGTGTCTGTTTGTTACTGGGTTTGTGAGCAGAAGCATGCATGTGTACTGGGAGCAGCAAAACCAGCAGCAATCTCCTGGCAATATTTTGCTGCAAAAGCATTATTCTTTTTAATTGTTGCAAGAAAAAGTGGGTCTTTTTAAACACATGCCCTCCCCATTAAAAAGGAGTATAGGTTTAAAATCCAGCCATCTTTCTCATGCAGAATCTAGTGTAAAGAAAGGCTGATAAAAGACCCTGTAAAGTTTCACAGGGGAAAACCCCAGCATATATATTTGCCTTTCAGATTTTTCTTGTTATCCTCCTTGCATTTTTGTTGATTTTCAGTTCGAGCTCTGTGGTTGGTTTTGTGTTTTGAAGGCAAATGGATAGAGCCTGTCTTTGGGAGTCCCTTCTGTAGTGACAATGTGAAAACTAGAAGCCGTCTACTTTTTGCTTTGTATTGGGGCTTTTTTGGTGGTTTTGGTCAAGTCTGGTTCATGTTTTCTGCTTAGTTGAGAAATTGCAGTATTTTGGAATGATGAACTGTATCTGGAGACTTGGTTATTAGATGATGAATATAAATTCTGTGCAGTAGCATTTTAGTATTTTTTTATCTGAGCTTCTAAGCATATGTACTGACCAGTGATCTTAATCCAGGAATAAAATGCTCCACAGATTTTAATTACATTTGTTCTGACAACCTTACTGCTTCATATCTGTTCTTAGTTATAGACTTGGTTTTTAGTTAAGTGAAATAGCAACCTGCATAATTTAATGAAACATTGATCTGCTTTCGAAAAGGAGTCATGATTACATAGTTGAGCTAACTATGCAGAAAAAAACCTAACAAATGCAACCAACCAAAAAACCATAAAAATACCAGGTTTTCTACAAGGGACTTGTAAATTCTGACTCTCCATTAAGGTTAGCAAAATTCTTCAGCTATTCCTTTTTATGACATTTTAGAAACCAAACCCCACCACTGTAGTATTTCAGTGGTACACAAAGGATGTTGAGAGAGGTTTTGTCACAGCCCTGATATTACTTAGGAAGATATTTTTGAAATGAGTGTGTACATGGGTATTTCTGCTACATAGAATTGTAAAAATGGACTATGTTGCATCTCAGTGTTTACTGATATTTGTAGTAAAACCGGGTGACTTACATAAGTATATTTGAAAATTGAACAAAGTAATATCTGACCATCAGGTTTTGCTATGAAATGAAAATTGTAGTATGTTCTGAGGTGTTTTTCTAGTTGTGAGTTGGAGTGCATTCTTTCCCCAGCTGCAAGTGAAATGTCTGTGTGTGATCACAAGGAAGCAGAGCTGGAGGAGCAGGTCCCAGGCAGAGAAAGGTGGTGCTGGGCCCAAGGAGGTGTCCCTGGGCAGGGCTCCTGCCCTGGCCAGTGCTGTCCCACCGTGGCAGCTGCTCAGGAAACAGCAAGGGCCTGGTGGTGGTGGTGTGGTACAGCTGTGCCATGGGTGCCACCCTTGAGGAACTTGAAGCTGTATTCATCTTGAAAGCCACAACTGGGTCATTTATGCACAAGTGTTTAGGAAAGGCTCTTGTTTGGTCAGAAAGTATCAATTCCCGTACATTTTTGCAGACGAGTGTAAGGTTTGAATTTTAACAAAACCTCATTCTCATATAATTGAAGAAATTCCAAGATGTAGCTTTTAAAATAGAAGACATTTTCTTTCTCTCTTTGCATGTTTGAAGAAAGAATATGTTTTAAGGGATGAGACAGAAAGATTGATAGAAATTAAAAGCACTACGAAGTCTTATTTTACTCATAGTCACTTTCTAAATGGGATTACTTTCAGCTGTTTCTATTTATGTTTCATTCCAGTTTAAATTATGTTACAAGGTTAGGGTATGGCAGTGAAATTTAGGAAGTGAGATAAATGATGTAAACTGTTCATGGCTTGGTTGCTTGTCATTAGTTTCTTTTAAACTAATGGTCAATGTCTGAAAGAATAGTGTGAAGCCTTGCATGAAGTTATCAGCCTTTGCTGTAACTTCAGTTGCTGTTATACTAATGAAGTTACTGTTCTGTTTTGTTCCCTAAATAGTTGAGGATTTTAGTGTATAAATTTTGTTGCAAAGTTTTACAAAAGCTTTTTTTTTTTTTTTTTTTGCATGCCATAGATTGCTTCCTCTCATGCTTGGCCCCCTCTTTGAAACCCTGGCTAGAGACCCTTCTCTGTGATATGAAAGCGAGTTCTGTATTTTGTGGGGAACACAGGGATGGGACTGATGCAACTTTACCTTTCAGAGCAGTCGTGCCGCATCTCTGTGGCAAGATCACAGCGTTTAAATTATGAAACTGTATATATAATCCTATACTGTTGCTGTTAAAGGAAACAGTTGAATACATAATTTCTCCTGTGAACATTTTGTACAGGTTGTTTCCTTTTACTTGCTAGTGTATACAGATAACGTCAAGAGAAGGTGAAATTATGAGGTTAGCCTTACCCCATTTAACGCTTTTCTTTCTTGGAGTAAGTGTTCAAAGCTGTTTCTTTCTTAGTGGTCAGTGTTTCACATACGAAATCACCAGGGAGAATGCTGTTTGAAGTGTTTAAAAGTGGGGTATGATTCAGGGGAAGGTGGGATCAGAAGTGGGATGCACGGACAGACGGACATGGCTCAGCCGAGGGGGGCAGCCCGTGATGAATGGGCAGATGTGTGCGTGATGAGGCACAGGGTGAGTCAGAACTGAGCCTCTTGTGAAAGAATGCATTTTGCTCCAGTGTGCTGGGAAAATGAAAACAGAAGGGAGGGGACTGTGCCACTTCACTGGGGACTGGTGTTTCCTGGGGGGTGAAGTTGATCTCCTCGGTGGCGCTGGCTGTTGGGAGCCTGCTGATTCATTAGTTGGTGGGTGGTGAGAACTGTGTGCAATCGCTGGGGGAGGAAATGGCTTGGTTGCTGTAGGAAGAAGGAGCATTTTCTGTAACTGCAGGATGTGTGGATGGAGCACACAGATAGCATTCCTCCAGCAGATCAGTTAAATACCCTGCTGGTGCGAGATAAAGGTTTACTAGATTACTAAAATAGGATGTGAAACCGAGGTTTTTTGTCTTGTGCTAAAATACAGTAGCTTTTAAAAGTAATTAGTTTGGATTTTAAAATATGAATGAATGGTGTTACAGGAGCCGTGTCCCTGCCTGTTCTTAACAACCGAGATAACTCTCAGTTAATTGGAGTTGGGGGAGAGGGTTATTCATTTAAATACAGATGAAAAGAAACAACTGATTAGTTAAAAGAATACAAAAGGAAAGGTGAGATACACTAAATGTTGAAGGTGTGGCACGGAGGTCTTTGAGAGCAAGCCAGCAGGAGGCCGAGGAAGCACAAACACAGCTCAACAACTCAGAGCCCAGCTAAGCCTATTCATGCAGCACCTTCTTAAGTTTGTGTGTGTTTATGGTGCTGTTTGTCCTCTGTCCAGATAATCTGCCCGGAGATAAGAGTGTTTGCTCTCGCTGCTTGTTCACTCAGCAAGCAGAATATTTGTTCTAATACTAAAAGCCTGTTTCCAATGTAAAAGTAACATGTCTGTGTCTCTCATTTAAAAATTCTAATGCTACTTGGATCTGTACTAGGAGTTTGAAATGGAAGATGTCATTTGAGATTGAATTAGTTCTGTAATAGCTACCTGAACAAAAATTCAGCTGCTATAAACTAGTGAAAATGGCATATTTCAGTGCAAAATGAGAGAGAACTTACTCTCATCCTTCAACATGTGTACGAAGTTTCTTAACTTATTTATACAACTGTTCACTGTCAGTGGCAGAAAAACCATACTTCCTTTGGTTTATAAGATGGACTGTATTCTGAAAAGAGGCTGCTGTATAATTTTGCTTTTCCTCTTTTATGTCCTTATAATGGTGTTTCTTTACATAGCATTAAATTTGTCCACTGAATATGAATTTGGTAATTGCCTGACTTCCAACTTCTCCTTCTTTCTGTTCTGTAGTGCTTTTCACCTGTCTCTTGAATTTTACAGCACTGACTGCCAGGCATTATTACTAAAAGTACCCGGAGGTATGTGGAGGATTTATAAAATTATTTAAATGCAGATAATCTGGGGTTAGCAATAAAACTTTGAAAGAGTTGTTCTAATAAAGACATGTTTTTATCTACTTCTATAATATTAGGGAGGGGGGGAATTTTGGGTCTTTTTGGAAATAAGGCAGCTTTTTCCCTTGGCCTTCTACCATCACTGTCTTGAGGCAATTTTCAGAGCAGACAATTCAGAAATTTTTTAAAGACCACTTTGCTGGATTTTGAGGTGCCATAATGTGTTCACAGACAGAGCAGTAATTTATTAATAATTCTGTTAAGTTCAGAAGTTGAAAGGGAACCAACGTGGTTTTATCTGAAAAGAAGGAAATATGTGGTTAAACGTTTTTGGCTATAATCTTAGGTGATTTCCATTTTCCTGAAAGAGGAGAGGGGGGAAAAGGAGTTTAAATTCCTTTCTCTAAAATAGATTAAAAAGTACCAGTATGCATTATTGTGTTTTAATGAGAGAAAAGTTCCTGCATAAGCTCGTGGGGTTTCAAGATGAATGATTACTACGTTTGAATGATTGTGTGGTAATTTCAAAACTCGGAGTTTCTTGAGAAAGAATTCATGCTTTCAGTAGTGAAAAATGTTTGTTTATCAGAGTTTTGAAGACCTCCTGAATCTGGTGGTATAAGGCTTCCAGGGCTCTGATTCAGGAGCAAGGGCAGACTACTTCATCTGGAAAGGTCAGGCTGCGTGCCAGGCTGCTGTGTCAGCAGCTCAGCTGTTGGCCAGCGTGCTCAGGGCAGATTGTAGGGATCAGGAATCACATCAGCTCTGTCAACTTGTTTCCCCTTTGACTTCTGAAGGCTTTCATAGAATTTGCAGCACTGCTTGGGCTTCCAGGTGATGCATGAGGCATCACTGAGCCCTCAGCAGCTCTGTCTGAGCTACCTGCTGTTGCACTGAGGCAGGAAGTTTGTGTGTAAGGTGCTGGCAGCTGCAGTGACCAAGGCAGTTGAGCGGCCACTGAAGTGGCTTATTGGCACCGTAGTATTCCTTATCAAAGAAACAAACAAAAAGTATTCCTGGACAACTTGGAAAGCTGGGTTTTGACATCTGTGGGAGGGCCTCTGTAACTTCCCAGAGCTGGTTGTGGGCCAGAAGGATAGGGGAGGTTGAGTGAGAGGTAAACCCTAAGTGGAAGTCAGCAAAGTGCTTGTTTGCTCCTGCAAAACATAACCTGCATTAGTGTACAGGCTTTTTTGTCTTTACAGACTCATGGTTAGCTTATATTGCCTTTTTATTTCCTCTCTTGAATTATTCTTCATTTGCCTTAGAAGAGAATGACAGTTCTAATAGCCTTTTTTAACTGTCTTTCACTTCTCAGCTAATTAAATGCATCTATTAAATGGATGCTGCGTCCTTCATTTGTTTCTTGTGAGATGAATGGGTGAAGACTGTGCTGAAGGGCTGCAATGTATTTTGTATGTTTGAAATGTTTAATCTTGAAATGAGGGCTGTGGGAGGTGGTTTCCTGGTAGTCCACATCTTAGTCATGGTGGTTCTGACGCCTCTGCTCGCAGAGGCTGTCCCCACGGTGTGCTGTCCCCACAGTGTGCTGTCCCCATGCAAGGCTGGGCTGTGATGACTCTCTCAGATGGGTTGTGAGTGCAGGCAGGCACAGAAAACCAGGCTGTGCTTTTAGCAGAGAGCCTGCAGTAGAAGTGAGGGTGGGAAGAAGATCTGCTCAAACAAATAACATTTATTGCTTCATTATTGAGCTGCTGCATGCTGTACTAATTAAAAGGTCTAAAGCTGTGTCACTTCCTACCAAAGTGTGATAAGTTGTAAAAATCAGGTTTGGAGATCAAATGTCTGTTTTCTTTGGCAAATAGCATTACTCGTTTGTCAGTTCGATTCATGTTATTTACTCCCTGTTTTCCACTCACGGGTTGCCTTTCATGTTGTTCAGTGCTTAATTCTGCCAGCACAGCCTTTGCATGAGGGGGGCTTCCCTTCCTCTGTGCCTCCTGGAGCCCTTTCTTTTTCTGCTTGAGTGACCTTAGCTGGTAAGTGTGGAACTGAGCAAGTAGGCACAGTGGGGGTGCTTTGAAGTGTGTTATAGTGCTAAACATCAATTACGCTTTGATGAGGATTTGCCAGAGGATTAATTTAGAACTGTTAGAGGAAGCACTGTCTGAAAGTTCCCCTACCTAGCTGAGCCCCAGCTGCTCCTGAAGGCTGAAAAAAAACTCAGATGGATTTGGGATGTCTAAGCAGTCTTGTCAATTACCAAATTTATATTCAGTGGACGAAATCTGAAGTGGGTGCAGGTGTGTGTGCATGTTTGCCTCTCTGGTGATTCAACATAGACAAACTCCTGTCCCATGAGAGGTTTTGACTGGCCAAGTAGGCTGAAATAGCACTTGAAGGTTGATTTTTCTGATTCTTTTTCTTTTCTGTACAATTCAGGTAATTTTACTGTGACTCTGTTTTGTTTAAGAGGGATATTATTAAATATAACATATCAAACTCATTTAGTTTGGTATTTGCTTCTTTTTAAGTTCCCTCATGACATCACTTTGTGTACTGTTATCTGGATGTGGGGCCTTAAGATCGTGCATTATTCCGTGCTGCAGCACAAGGCACAGTGCACATTGGTGCTGTACTTTGGTTTTCATCAGCTGGTGTTGCTTCTTTTGGAAAGCCTTTCACACATGCTAGAATTGACACAGGAAGACTTCCTTGTTTTTAGCACAATGTGTGTGTCGTGTATTTTACTGAACTTTGAGCAGTTTGCAGATTTGAGGAGGACTGAAGCCAGTGCTTGGTCTTTGTTGAAATCACTCATTTATTGGGATAAAATACAGTGTTTCTTGGGAGTAGGAAGGAGAGTGCACATTTGACTGTTTAGATGTGCTGTAAGATCCTCCCTGACTGGCAGCATGCCACTTCCTTTGTGACACAAAGGTAAGCTGACAAGAAAAACTCCTAGTTTAACTGCAAGCATAAGAATTCTAACTAAATCCTGGTGCGTGCCAGTTTATAAAATGAAAACACAGCTTAAATTTATTCCATCCAGTGCAGTAGTCAAAAGTTAAAGCACTCATTTGATTAAAATGAGTTCTTGGAAAGGAAGCAGGAGAAGCTGTTAAATGGAGTCTCATGTTACCAGCTGGTTTGGATGTTGTTCTAAGAATACATATGGAAGCTTCCTGGATCAGTATTTTCATTGTGCAGGCACATGTGTAAGAGCTTGCAAATTCATAGCATGTGTTTTGCTTTTATTCCAGGTGTACTTGAAGGCACCTATGATTCTCAATGGTGTCTGTGTAATCTGGAAAGGCTGGATAGATCTCCAGAGACTGGATGGTATGGGCTGCCTGGAATTTGATGAAGAGAGAGCGCAGGTAAGACAATCTGCCCTTGGATACTCAGATATTTGTTTGCTCTTCTGGAGGGAAACACAGTTTTTGCCTTCACTCTGAGTACAAACTCCAGAGAAAACTTGCAATATGGAAGTTCAGAAACATGTGGTTGTAGCAAAACACTAGTTTAGCTGCATTAGGTCAAAATGTTAGGGGCAGGAATCATTTGTAATTTACAACTTTGATTTTACGCTGTTACTATGCTACAGAGTAATAAAGTATTTTAAAACTTCGATTCCTCCAAAATACCAAGAACACTCCTCTGTTGTGCCTTGCCTCTCCCTAACTTAAGAAACTAATTTGCACATTAATGAGGTGATGTTAATGTGACTATGTTTGGGATTAAATGGAAACACTGTGTCAAAGTCACAGCCCCGAACACTTCCTCCATGATGCCTAGAAAGGGAGAATAGTCCTGCCACCCTTTGTGAATCCATGAGAAAAGGCAAAGCTTTTACTCTAAATCCACTCTTTGCTGTGCATTCATGTCTTTCAAAGCTGTGTCAGTGACTTGGGCAAGCTCAGTTCCAGCTGCAGCAGAGTCACTGCTGTGGACTCCATGGATTAGGAGACCTTCAGGCTGTAATGCCTTACACAGCCAGGACAAGTGTATAGCCCTGAGGAATGTAACATAAATCCCAAGATTCTTGATCTGTAGTTACTAAGTTTGATACATAATGCTAAGTCACAGGACTTCTGCACTGAGAGCAGGCTGACGGGAACGTGCACTCAGGAGGAGACAGTGTCACCCTTTCCAAAGCTGGAGAGTGCCTGAAGAAGGTGGGCACCCTTCCAAAAAGGAGAGGGGTCAGGTGACCTGTGGGTTTAATTTTTGTCCTCTTAATTTCCCAATGAATGTTTTTGCAAGTGCTTGGATTACTCTAGTTTCCCAGTGTGTGTATACTGTCTTAACAACACTTAACAATTCCCTTTTGCTGTCTTCAGAAGGTGTTTGTGCACAGAGGTTGTGATTTACTCTTTGTGTATGTGAGGGGATGTGTGCATGCTCTCAGGGGTCAGTGCTTTCCCGAGCTGTGAGTACAGGGTGCTGAGCTGGAGGTGTTGCACTGTGTGGATCTACAGAGATGTTTGCACTCAGTAACAGGTGTGTAACTTGATTTTAGTTTGTGATTCTTGGTGACCATGAGGTCGTCAATGGTCATTCTGTTTGCTACAGTAGTAGTACCTAGGGATGCTGTGTCATAAAGAACTGTACAGACACAGGAGTAGCTGCACCCTTATATGTGTTACTATTGTAAACATTTGGGCAATCTTTTACATTCTTCAGTTTCCTTTTTCCTGTATCTGTCACTGCTTCCTTGTTTAAAACTGTTGTAGTATTGCTTATGGCAGTTGACTGAACTGCTGACTTTGATCCCAAAATAACACTGATGTCAGAGGGGGCTGAAGTGCCTCATGTGGTGTTGCCTGTGCACCCACTGTCCTTTGTAAGAGGTCCAGCTGCTCTTCACACCCCCCTCATTTTTTAGAAGCTTGTCTTAAGCAAGTGCTCTTGCATTTTCCTGTCTCTTACCACTTTGTACTAGTGCTGGGATCAAACAAAAATTTTCTTTGCTTTCATACTTTGGAAAACATACTACCCTTCACCAGGTCAACAAATACTTTAGGAAGAGAATCCACATGTGTTAACATGGAAATATTTCAATTGTACCTGTTCAGCTACTGTTTTTTCCACTTAATCCACAGCGTATTCATGTCTTGCTACTAAATGGTCTTTTTGTTACTGAAAGCTCTGATTCTTCTGCTTGCTCAGACTTTGATGGACCAACACACTGTACATTCATGCTTGAATATCTTCCCTCTTTGGGGCTGAAATTTCCCTGGATTTTATATTTCAATGTCTTTAAGAGACTGTTTCTGTCTTCAGTACTTTTGCACCTCTTCTGCAGTAGGGCATCTTGCTATCTCACCAAATCTTTTCCTACTGGGCTGCTGTGAGGATTTGTGTATAAGTGTGGGTGTGTGTCAGCTTTTTTTCTTTTTTTTTTTTTTAAATTTTATTTTCTGGGCTGGGAGGTTTGGTTTTGTTCTGTTGTCATGTTGATAGCTCATTCTGTTGCTCATGGTATGCTTATTCTTACTATTCTTTGTAAATTTATACTAGGAACATTTTTATAGAATAAAACTAAGATGTATAAGTTATTTGGTCTCATACAGCTGAATTTGCTAGGCTATTATTACTAGAATTGAGTGACATTTTTAAAAAAATCTTTGTTAAATTCCTGTTGTATAAAGTTGGGTTGTTGGTTGATTTGTTATCATGTATCACCAAGAGTAGAGCAGAATTCTGTATTTTACTAAAAAAGTTCTGATGCTTTTATCCCTTTCTCAGACATGAGCAAACCAGTGTTTCAGCTGTCAACACATCTTCATTCTGGATGTCAACATACTGATTTTTTTCCCCATGAATTTCTAATTTAGTTTCTTTTGGTTATGACCATTTCTTTAAAATATTCCATCCAAGGCTGTATGTCAGCCTTCTATTTCATAACCACTCTAAATGATAGTAAAATGCAAAAACCTTTGATAAAAAAAGAATCTTCTATTTAAGTCTGATTTAAAATAGAAGGTAATAAAGACATACATCTCTTTTGTAAACTAAAACTAAGGCAGCTTTTCTGGAGTCATCTGGGAGACGAGCTTATCTGTTCTCTCTCTAACCTTCTGAATTATTAAGAACAAACTTACTTTCCGCTCTCTGACCCAGGTTTCTATGCCTTGTATGAACACTAAAATGGCTGTAAAAGGCAAAATTCTAATCTTAAAAAGATATATGGTGTTAAAGTATTATCCTGTTGGCAGCTTTAAACATTGCCCACGCGTCCCCAGAAAGCGGCGGCGAAAGGCAGAGCTGGGACCGGCAGCTGTTTGTATTTCCCTGCCTTGGGCCACGAGGGAGCCCCTTCACAGCACTGCACAGAGCAGCTCCAGGGCCCACGATGGTGCCCACGGCAAAAAAGGCAATTTAACATCTTCTCAGGCTGGGGATGCTTTATCTTAAATTGAAAAATTTATGCACTTAGTCCCCAGGTAGATTAAAACTTAGTTTTGCTCTCTACATGTTTATGTCCTCTAACAGTCAAGGTCAGCTTTTTTTAAAATTATCAACTTTAAAACAACATTTGCATGTATGTGGGAATTGTCAGCAGAGTTAGTAGTAATTACAGTTGAAGTGCTAGAAGGAGGGAGAACCAGTACAGTTTATCCCTTCCTGGTTTGTGGGGCCTCTTCAGTTTATTAAATCTGTTCCTGTGCATAAGCCTTTATTGAAAATAAGCAAAAGAGCTGTTGAAGGCCTGCAGGTTTCTCCTCCATTGTATGGGAGTGTGTGCAAATTGGTGGAGGAATAATTTCTGCTTTGCACTTTCCTATGCATCTAAATTTAAATAATACAAATGATACACAAGTATTAAGAATGTTCATACTGATCCACCTGCAGCAGCTTTTGGTAAAATGAAGGATTTACTTGGTTTGCAACTTCAGTAATACTTACTTTTAAATGCAAGAGAATTAAATTACCATTGTTTGTGTAGTGGACTCTGTCTAGCTATACCTGTATATACTGTCTTCAAAATGGCTTTTATAAGGAGAATAAAATGTATTGCCTTTTATACAGAACTTCTGAGAATTCCTAGCCTTAAAAAAAACCAAGCAACATTTAGACTACTTTAGAACAGCAGCTCTCCTTTGAAAATATATTTTAGTAGTAGCTGCATTCTAGCTTTGGTTATCTCTACTGCTGTAGTGAAGGTGAGTAATATTTCGTCAACCTGTATTGACATTTGCTGGAGCCCGCCTGTGTTCTAGCAGGTTCTGCAGGACATACTTGACTTTGCTGCCAAGGGGTAGTTAATATTCAAAAGAAATGTGATTTGGTGGCAATGAGGGTCACCTTTTGTGTCACTCTGTGTCATCTGCTTTGGTAGCAGGAGGATGCATTGGCACAACAAGCCTTTGAAGAGGCTCGACGAAGAACTCGTGAATTCGAGGATAGAGACAGGTCTCATCGGGAGGAAATGGAGGTGAGGGTTTCACAGCTGCTGTCAGTAACTGGTTAGTACTTTCCCAAAACTTTAGATTGTTTCAATTTATTTGTCTGTTTGTGCAATGTCGTGTATTGTATTTGTTCAGTGATGTTATATAAAAATTGCAAAATGCATTGTTTTTTACTCTTGTAAAATGGATTTCAAGTTTTTAAAAGTTTTGATAAGAATTCTCTGATAATGTACTTTTTTCCTTTCTGTAGATGGTCTTTTCTGTGGGTACTTATGCTGCAAAGACGTTTATTCAAAGAGTTGCCATTTCTCTCTGAAATGATACTTTAATAGCTGAGAGAGGGATCTTTTGCCTCGTGCATTTCTCATGAACACGGAAAAGGCTTTGGGAGCTGCAGGGGCAGAATTTTGGAGCTTGTTATCCCATGTTTTGAGGAAAATTACCAGCCAGTTTAATCAGATGCCACAGTCTGCTTTCTTGTACAGGCTAGTTTTATTATCTTCTCACCTTTTTCTTACTGGTGGGAAGTCTCATTCCTTTTTTTCACTGGTTTAGTTTCCCTGTTTTATTCTTTGCTTCTTCAGGGCCCCACAGTCTCGAATCTTGTTCTTTCTTGATGAAAGCAGAAATTACTGGGATTGAGAAAAGAAGAGCCAGGAAAGGGAATGGAAACCAGCTGCTCTGAGATGTCAGGAAGGCGAGAGCTGTAAGAGGACAAGTAATAATACATAAGGGGAGTTGGCAAGTTAAGGCAGGCTGCAGGTCGGGAGAGAATAGGGAGAACACAGAAAGGCTTTGAATTTCTTTCCCTTACTAATGCTGTTTCTTACTTCCTGCTTCATCAGTACTGCCTGACTTAACTGTAATCAAATATGATCAGTCTGCTGGTTCTATGGTTTTTAGAAAATTTGATTATTGTTACTGCTAAGCTACTTTTCTTTTGGCATTCTTTCGGATAATTGAGATGATCAGACAGACTTTCTTGCCTTCCAACTACAACTGGAAGGCACTGAGCATGAGATTGAGAGGGAACAGATAGGCACAGAGGATAATATCTCTCTTTGAAGTGGCTGGAGTGTGTCTCCTTGCAAACACTGCTGCAGCCAGGTCAGATGTTGGCTGTAACAAAGGTAAAATCCTTGCCTTGGAGGCCCTGCTATCGCTGGATTCTTGGAGCAGCAGCTGGACTGCCTGAATAATTCTGTCACAGTATAGCCACAACCTGCTTGTAAGTTCACTTCAGAAGGAAGGTAGAATTAGCTTTAAGCTGTTCATTAAGACCTGTGCCAGCCTGCTTTACTGTTAACAACACAGTAGGAACTTTAGGTCCAATCTTATGTCTTTGACCTCAATGTACTTAAAGCTTTTCTTGATATATTCTCCTTGCACTGTGCCCTTCATCCCCACTCCTCTTATTATAGAGAAGCCATGTGCATGCTGAAGGTTAAAAAAGAATGAGGCTTCCTCAAGTAACTTCTGGAGTTCTAAGACACTTAATTTTCCTCCAAGTGTAGAAAACACTTGCAGCTAGGCTGTGTAAAAACACTATTTCAATTAACAGTGAGATTGAGGTAATATTGAGCATCTGAGGCTTCATGACAGACATCAAAACTCATGACACTGAGACACAAAAAGCAGCATTCTTGGCTGTCTGCAGGAGCTGGATGCAATAACTTCTGAAAACTCTTGCTTTTAACAAGGCAGAAGGCAGTTGCTATTAAGTGATGTCCTTATTAGCAGTTGGTACCCATTTTCTCTTGAAACAACAATTGTTTTGTCCCAGCTCTAAAGCACTGGTGTAGATCACCTACAGAAAGGAAGAAGAGAAAATATTACTGAGTTGAAATACGTTTAAGCAGAATGAAAAGTATTATCAAAGTTTTTTTTCAGATTTGTAATGTCATATACAAGTCTTTCATAATTGTAATACATTGTTTTGCATACTTTCCTATTTATTTTACTGTTCCTCTTTGATATGTCTAACCAACAAATTTTTTTCCCCCAATACTCGTAGGTCTGTAATGGGTTTTTACATTTCAGTTTTCATTCCTGTGTTTGGGGTAAGAGGTCCTGAACTTGTATCTGGAATGTTTACAGACAGGCTTTTTTACTCTTGATCTTAGGACTGCATAAAAATCAGGATCTTTTGGGATGAGATGGTAGAGAGCAGAAATAGATATACAATGCATTCCTAAAGAGGAATCAGATTTCCAAATCGTTCATTGTTACCCTTCTTTTCAATCTAATGCAGCATTTGGGCAGAATCAAATGAACTTTAATCAGTAAGCACTTGGTGTTCATGATCCTTGTACAGAATTCACAATAGAAAGTGATGCATAAAAGTGCATTCCTGTGTTTGTTGTATTTGTGACCTGTATTGAATTTTCCAATGCTGCCGTGCTCATTCAGCTTGGAAATGCAGTTTGTCAGTGGCACCCTTCTGATGATTGCTTTGCTGACAGCTGCAGAAACCTTAATCCAGACTGCCTTATGTTCTGTTTCTGTTATGTCAATGGGGCCAGCAGTATCTTTGGTTTCACTACAGAGAGGGTACTTGAAAGCCTTTATATGAAAAAGGCCAGTAAGTGTGCTGAGTGAATTTTTATGTATGTTATGCTACACACAAATGAAGATACTTTCCTTGTGGTCATTTTAATATGATTTCTATACAGCTTTCATCCTTAAGAAAGTTTTAGATTTTTGTTTTCTGCCATGCTTGGCATGGGCAGTAAAACTCAGAATTGGCAGATTGGATCTCATCAGTGGATGAGGATCTCATCAGTGTTAATGATGGTTTTAAGAATTGCAACACTGTAGAAAATCAGGATATTTCTGACAGTAGAATTACAGTTGAAATGCCTTTAATAGAGACCAGATTCTGCTTCAGTGGGGGAGGGAAGGGGAATCCTGCAATATTCCACCCACTCATACCCAAAACAGAGGCGCCAGCTCTTTGGAAATATTTATCCATCCAAAGCTTGGCAGCATATGAAAATGATCAGATTCAATTCTTTATTTATACAGCTTTCTGGGTAAAAAAGATTCCCTATTCTAAGTCTTTCTGTAGACTTTATATAAAGTCTGTAGACTTAAAACTCCCCACAAAGGAGTGATCAGTGATAACTCATTGAAAACAATGGTAAAGTGTCTTGTATGTGGCAGCTGGATTTTATAATGGTGACACTTTGCAAGGGAAAAAAATTGCAAGTGCAGTAGCAATTTAAAAGTTATCACTTTCCTAATTTTCATTTTTAAGTACCTTAAACTACCAACCAACTGAAAAAATTCTTCTCCCTAAAAAAAAAAAAAAAAGGCAAAAAATCCCCTTCAGGGTGTTGTGAGGTTTGTTTACTGTCTTTTCATCACATAGAATGCCTTCCATTCTAGTTTAGCACACCAGATCTTTATTTTAATGAACGTATTCTTTGCATGTGAGGGCATCTGAGGTGGGTTGTGCTTGAATTTTCAAAGGTGATCATGTTTTTGTGCAATTACAGCACTCTGATGTAAATAGGGTGGGAGTGGATTTAGGAATTTTCATTGAAGTTTTTAAGCACCTCTGAGTTGAACTGCCTTCTGTTACATTTTTAACATAGTTTGTTTTGAATACAAGATGCTTTTGAGTTTTTATATCAACTTACATAGCTCAGTTACATCAGATACTGTAAATCCAGCCCTGCTGTCCAGGATTCTTTTGTTTCAAAGATGCTTTTGAAGTCAGTGAGTGTTCTTAGTGCCTTCAAAATTAATAAGGTATCCCAATGGCTTTTACTTTTACAAAAATGTTGGAATGCTGAGACAGAGAATGTTTAATAATACACATAAAGAAAGTCCTTCTCCCCATTTAAAGACTTTTTTAAAATAATGAGGTGTATGAACTTGAAGTATTTGTACGCTCCTCTTTGCCAAACTAGAAGAGTGAGGAGACTAAAGGGATGTTGGTGAGGCAGATGTTTAATTTTCACTGTCTTTATCTCCTTGTGTCGTGGTTGAGAGAGTCAGTCTGAGTGTCTCTGGTGTGGTTTCACTATGAATGACCAGAGTCAGTGTCAGGACAAGAAGTGTTCTGCAGAAATTACCGTGCAGTTGCTGTCTAGACGTGAATTTCCAGGAAGAGCTTTTGGTTGTTTCTCAGTCTTCTGGCATAATGGCATGATGCAAAAATGTGTTGCACTGTCCAGAAGGGCTTGGAGAGATTTAAACAGCCCCTAGTTGGTGAAATTAGAATTTATTGAAAGCAATGGCCCGTGTTCAGTGCGGAAAAGCCACAAGCAGGTGCCTCCTGACAGCTCTTTGCTGGAGCAGATGGCACAAAACGATGGATTTTCCAGGGGTGGGTAAAGAGGAGAGGCCCTCTGGTGTGTTGCTGTGTGCAGGTGGGGGTATTTTGGGAAGGTTTGTTCCATACAGACAGGCTGTGAGTTCAGACTTGCAGTGATCTGTGTGAGTGCACAGTTTGTCCAGCTGTGTTCTCCAGAGCTTGGCTGAGGAGGTCCCCATGGCTTTACCTGGGGATGGGTTGGATCTGTTCTTAGTCTTCCAATGTAATTTCTTCAACCAGTGTTTTTGAAATGTCATATTTTTCTACTTTGTGTTCCTTTCCTATGTTGCTGCCATGCTCTTTATTTTAGCAACACTGGGAGTAAAGAGACGGAGTGGTTTGCTCTCCCTAAAACAGTCTAGTCTAGCAATCTGTCTGTTTGTGGTCTTGTGCTAAATATAAATTACATTAATGGCTAAGCAGAGCCATTTTGGGAAACTGCATGAAATTCCCATTTTAAAAACCTTCATTTTGCTGAAAAAAAACCCTGTTTTGGAACTTGTTTTTCTTCCAGAAGCAGTCCCTCTCAGTACAAAGTACCAAAAACCCCCACCAACCCCACCCTTTAAAAAGTGCTGGAGTAAAATTTTACCTAAATTTTAAATACTGTGTCCTGCCCTAGGTTTTTACCTTGTTTGTTGGGAATTACCGGTTGAAATGGGCAAGATACATTTCATTTAATTTTGCTGAAGTCGGGAACTCTTAAAAAACAAACAGGATTTTGTTACAGAAATGTAAACAGTTTACAGTTGAAAGAAAATAAAGGAGTAGGACTGACTTTCATGTCCTCCCAAGGTTCTAGACAGTGAAATTATTCTCCTTTTCTTAATTTTTTCTGAGATGAAACTCCTAGTGTAAATAAATGCTCTAACTAATTATATTTTTCTCAAATAACTTCAGAAGAAAGTATAATATTACAGTAAGTATGTGGGGACTTTTTTGTTTTTAATTTTGGCTCGGGTTTTTTTTTTTAAAAATGTTCTCATCAGATTTTAAAGGGTTTTTTTCCTTATTAATCTGGAATTAATTTAATTAGTGTTTATTGTGTGTACTCTCCAAACTGATGATGCTAGAAAAATAGTATAATCTTTAACACAGGTTTTTGGATATGAGAGAAACCCAACCCATTGAGTTTTCATATGCAGTGGGTAGTGTAGACTTGGTATATGCTTGTACACAATCATAAATAATTTGTTTAGATGGAGGATGGATACAGCATAACTTGGAAAGAGGTGTTTGAGTGGGAGTGTGTTGCCTCAAAAGGTTCTGCAGTGCCAGTCCAGTACAAGTGCCCAGTTAAGTTATGACTGGTTTGCTTCACAAGAACTTAAATAGCTGGTGCTTGTGCAAAAGTGCTGTAGAATGCATAGATCAGAAAAACAATTTGTGCTGTACACAATCAATGCTGACTGTAGGACGGAGGAGATCAATCTTGCAAATCAGGGAATACTGTAATATAAGCGTCTTCTTTCAGTCAATGAAGGTTAGAAAGGGGCTGAGCAACAGAGGAATACTGTCTGAAGGCAATCAATATTAATTATAAATTTATAACCTTTAGACCAGCTTTCAAACAGTGCTTTCTAAAAGAGAGCACTTTAAGCTTTTTTCCCTTGGAAAAGAAGTTTCAATATGAAAGTAAAAATTTCAGTCTCTACTCAAAGCTCTTCAGAGCTAACTATTCCTGCTGTGTTTTTTCCTCCTTTGGCTTGCAGTGACCTTGGTCCAGTTTGGGGCAGCAGAATCATTACCTTCATAATAGCTTTTAAACAAAGATGCAACCATTGCAAAGATTTCAGGTGAGGGGGTGCATGGGGGTCAGGAAGCAGCTGTGCTGCTTGGCCTGGTCACGCTCTGGAGCTCTCCCACAACCTGTGGGAGAGCAGGCTCTGCAGGTAACACAGTTCATGTGTGTTTTCAGTCTGTTTCTAGGAAGTAGATAGTAGTTTGAAATGAAGTCTTGATGGAGGTAAGTGCTAAATAGCTCTTATCCATGGCCTTTGTCAGGAAAATTTTTTATTTTGACTTTCAGTGAGCTTGAAAGACAATTGGAATGGAAGCAGGAAAAAAAAGGGCATTGGGTATAGAATTCATGGCATTAATAGTTCTGCAGTTACTTCAGTTGAACATCCAGACCTCTTGCCAAGTTTAAGAGCCTGTTTTCCATTATTTGCATAATTTAAGTGGTGCTTGACATTATAATTAAGAAAGATCAAGGCTACTTCTTCCCAGGTTCAGTGAAAAGGAGAGCTGATAGCAAAATGAATGTTATGGGCAGCCAACAAAGCAACTGCAGAGACTGGATCCAGGCCATGAAGTCTAATGCTGATAGCTATGCCTGCTAGGAATGTGGTAAAGATCATATTCCTCTGGCTGCCAGTGGCTCATGGATGCAGTATGCAGTGGTGCTGCTGTGGCTAAAGCTCTGAGAAGTGAAGATTGAGAGTGTCTGTGCAAGGCCCCTGGAGACGAGGAAGCACAGGGTCTGCTTCATCAAGCTGTGACCAGAGAAGTTCTGTGACATAGGAGCTGACATTCTCACTGTGCTGTAGGGCCCCAGCTTTGCTGACTCCAGTTCTGAAGGCTGAGTTTCTCCTGCCCTTCTGTTGAGTGAAGGTTACTGGAGGCAGGGCCAGCATTTTGAACCATGTTCAGATCTCCATGGGAGAGGCTGTTATTAACCAGCAACTCAAAGAGTTTTCAGTTCATTGCTGTGGGTCTGCCTCAGATACCAGGATGAAGATGAAGGTGAAGGTGTGCTTGGTTGTAACTGGTCATTGCTCTCTTTATTTCAGGGCTGGGTTGTTTTTTTTTTTTTTTCATTTGGGTGGTTTTTATCCTGTGGTTGTATACTTTTCTAAAAAGTATCTGCAAAGTATTCTCAGGTTTGGTTGGTTGGGTTTTTTTTTTTTTTATCCCTTTTCAGGAGGTTGGCAGTCCTAAGAGAATCCAAATGTTCACTGTTTAGTTTTTCATAGCATAGCCTGATTTTTCACTTATTTAGTAAATTATAGATGGCAGATGCCAAGGCACATAATGCATTTGCTCTGTCTGTTTCAACAGGACAGAGCTGCCAGAATCCAATTAAAGAATTGCAGTGGAGTTGTCCATGGAGAGACTTTATTTTGGCTATTCTTTTTGTGACAGCCCTTCATCAAATTAGCTCCCCCTTCCTTTCCTCCTCTTCACCAGTGTCCCAAGTTGTATATGCAGTAGGAATGGTTGTATTTGTCATTTCACTGTATGGCATTCAGAGGTCCCAATTTTCCCTGCTGCTTTTTGTAAGTGATTCATAGGAAGGGAGGGCCATCTTCATGGCAGCCCTGTCCATCCTTACTAAATTTGCTTCCAACTTTTTCAGTTCTGCTTTCTCAGAGCTATCATGTAACCCACACAGTGGGACTGCATTATCTTTTCCTGATGAGCTCATGTGGTAAGAGGAGTTGGTTTCCTTAGGTATGTTTGAGGCCTCAGAACATGCACAGGAAGGGGCTGGTTAGAGATGCTTTCTTAAAGTCAGTTTAAGGAGTTTTGTTGGCACAGTTGGAAGCACAATAGGCTGCAGCATGGGGCAGGATTGAGTGGCTGGAGGAGAAGGAGGATGTGTTCTGACTGTCTTGGCTGCTGGAGGAACTGCTTATGTGCCACCTTCTTTATTGCCCATCTGTTTTTCCTTTGTGCCCCAGTAACAGATATAAAGCCTCCAATGTGGTTCTTGTTCAGAAAAGTAAATGATAAAGCTTTCTGATTTAATGATTCCAAGCTATCTAGTTCATTGAGAGGAAAAATAATATGATACAGATATGACTGCATCTTACTCCTGATAGGACTTTCAGTCCATTCCCCTTAGCCTATATTTAGGCTTGGGAAAAGCTCAGACATCAGAGGTTAAAGAGCAGAGGTGTAAGAAGTACTATAGGCACACTTTTTATGTTTGTTTACTCTCAAGTCAAAATGCTTTTGTTAGTAACTCATCTCTTTTTTGTCAGTCATTACCCCCATGGTACCACCATTATGAGTTCAGCATGAATAAGTCTAGAGCAGCATTTGATAGGAGGCTTTGAAATGTTTTTTTGCCAAATACGTTCCTGCAATTCTTTCAGTTGGTCATCACACCCTCTCCAGGGTTAGAGGTTTTCAATGGCTTGTGGCCAGTTACAATTCCTTCTGTGCAGCAGAAGATTTGCATGGCTTCATGTTCTGAAAGCTGAGTGCTAAGTATTTTTCAGTGTTGAAACTCCTGATGTGTCCATCAGGTTAACTCTTCTGTTCCTGGATATTTGGAGGAAAACTGGCAATGTTGGTTAAAATACATTCATTTTTAGGATAATTGCAACACTGGTGGGATCTGTGTACGAATTACAAGTTTCTCACAAGCAAATATTTAGTTATTTTTCACTAAATAACAGATGAAGAACATGTGAAGTAGTGCTCCTTCAAACTTAAAATCAACGTTTGACTGAAAAAATGAAATACACAGAGAAAAGATGAATAACTGCTGTTTTCTCATGGCTCATTAAGCATGACTCACAGCAGTGTATTCCATTTCCCAATGGCAAAGATAGATGCATCTTTCTTAATTGAAGCAAGTCTCCTTAATCCTTGAGAAGCTGAGCCCATTATTCACTGAGAGTAATACTGGTGCTTTTGTGTGGCAGCAAAAGGTATGCATTTCAAAAATTACAGCAAAAACTGCAATTTAGAGGATTGATTAGCTATGCTGGGGAGTATAGACCCCCAGTGGTGAGAAGTCTGGAAATTGCTGGTTTACATCTATAAAAGGGAAGTTTTAGCTTCCTGTAATAGGCTGAGGAGAGCTAGCAGATACTACCCTACTGGCAGTCACACTCTTCCTGCAGGGGAGTGTTAAGGATCTCGTGGCATTTCTTATGGAAGTTGTATTTTGTCAATTGTCAGTGGACAAAAATAGCACCCACTGCTTCTTTCTCCACAGTGTTCTTCCTGTCTCTGTACAAAGATTGTCCTAGTCTTTACCAAGCATCTTTTATTTTTTGTATTTTTCTTTCAGCATGTGAAGCCCAGTTGTAGTTGCTGTATACTGAGCACGTTGTGCCCTGGCAGGATGGCTGTGGCTGCTAGAACAAGCCTGCTTCACACATTTGTCTTTTTGCACAGTAGTAGCACAAGGAAAGGAGGGTGCCTGAGTCAGAGCTGTCATTTCAACATGTTGCAGTTGCTTGTGTAAATCCTCACTTACTGAATTGCAAAATTACACCTTTATCCACATACACTGTTGTAAGATATTGTAATGACTGTTTTTGGTATATTTGAGGGCCATTTGTCATGCCTTTTGCATTTCACTTGAAAGGGCAAATCTGGTAGTTGTTCACTAGTGGCTTCTGCAAACTCTACAAGTAGCAATGAGGTCACGAATCATGCAAATTCTTTCATATGCTTTGAAAGAAAAGGCCACTTTAAGCAAAGCATAAATGCAACCATATGCTCATATCTTGGAGCCTTCACTGAAATTTGACAATAAAATTGCTGTGCATATGATTTGCTTTCTGAAGAAGAAACACTGTTGTTTTTAGAGCAGTAGTATAGCAGCAATTAACTTGCTGGTCTTTTCTAGTTAAGTGTAAAAATGTTTATTGAGTGCAAAATTGGTAGAAGTAAGATTTTGGTAATTGTTAAAGACAGTGCATGTCTTTGTTTCCTTTTAGAAGAAAGAGGCAGCAGTAAAACCAGAAGCAATCTTGTTGCAGTCTGTTTAATAGAAGAGTATGCAAAGTAAAACTGTTGCTGTTTTGTTAATCTTGGTACAACTCTTAAATTAGCCTGGAAGTATCTTTTCAGACTTGATGAACAACCATTCATATGAAGAAAATATTTACAGCACAGTTGACTTTTCTGTTGAAGGAAAAAGGAAGTGTGGGGTTTCCTTCAGTGATTTTGATAGTCTAAGCTGAATGATTTTGCTTTTGGAAATAATGTAACAAGCTTAATTAAATGCCATCTTGTAATACTTTCTATCTCTACAAAGAGGACAGTGTGCAGAAGTTGTTTCAAGGGCCTCAAGGAATACGCCCTTAAACACTTAAAATCATCAGTGCTGTGTGGTGATTAGAGCAGTTTGCTTTAATGTGATTCCTCAGAAAGATTACTGAGAAATCTGTGGGTTTGTGCACCAGCACTGGTGTTGGTTCTCACCTTCAGATTTCTTCTGCAAGCAGGAGAAGCAGATTGTTCCTTCAGAGTACAACTAGTGCAGATAGAACAGAGCAAAAAGATTGGCTCACTCTTAATTATCTAAAGTGCAGCCAACACTGAATACATAAATGTAGTAGGTAGCAATTGTGATATTTAAGTTAGTGGAGGTGTTTCCAAAGCAATAGTGGCAGTGTGACCACTAAGGAGAGTGCAGGAGGGGGATTGTCTGCTCTGGAAACATGCTGATTACTAGAAGGATTTATTGATGAACTCCATGTGCATCAGAAAGGGACCATTGCACACAAAAGGAAAATGTAGCTTTAAATTGGCTTTTAAATAGGAGAAGGAAGCAGCAGTTCTCTGTCTGGGTGCAGCTAACCTAGTGCACCGAGAGCATACAATTAGGCAGACAAGAAGAATGGTAGATAAGGGAGGAAGAAGTGAACAAAGAAAGGTCTAAGTTGGGGAAAGTTGTGTCAGCAGTGCATGCCAGAGGGTCTGGAGAGAGCAGGCTGTGCTTGCTCACCCTTTGGAATGGGAGTGCAGTAGCAGCACGCCGTGAGCTGGGGCAGCAGCTGTGCTGTGGGGAGGCTTCCTCTCTGTCAGTAAATGGGGCTGAGAAGAGCCCAGGGAGCACCCAAGAGCAGCTCTTGTGCCCCTGTTAGTCACAGCTCTGCTTCCTCTCTGTCAGTAAATGGGGCTGAGAAGAGCCCAGGGAGCACCCAAGAGCAGCTCTTGTGCCCCTGTTAGTCACAGCTCTGTTGAAGTACTCGTGTTGTTCAGTGTGATGGTGTCGACACGGTAATTGCTTGAAGGGTATTTCAGTGGCACAATGCCTGCGTTAAGGCTGTTCAGGAACATAGGAAAAGTCTTTTAGAATGGGGAAGTTGTCACTGGTTTGCATTTTTTAAAGCCCTGAATGTGGCAGGTTATTGCAGCTGATGGGGGCACTCAGAATAAAGCCTGTGTAGTGACACCTTCCACCAGCTGAGAATGTGGCCTGACACTCTTTGGGTCATGTGGCAGTGACAGGCCATGGTGCCAGCTATTCACTCTGTAAACCTTGAATAAAGTGCTAGTACTAAAATGTCTTAAAAACCAGCTAGCATGTATTAGATGTTCTCAGAGTCAAAGTATGGCTTTAAAATGTTAAGGAAATCAATATTTTTAAGTATTTATGTGCAGTATTTGTGTGTGCTGTACCTGTGTACAGGTAGAGAAAGTAGATGGCTGTGTCTTTTACTGTGACTGACCATTCTTAATTACCTCTTTACAATGTCATTAACTCAAACTGTTTAACAGAATAATTTATTTAAAGGAGAACTTACATTACTTTTGTTTTAATACAGGGGTGCAATCCTATGTCAGTTTTCTCAGTTTGTTAACTTTGCAGGTGCACCGAAGAAGAAAGCAGTAAAACCCTAGCTTTCATGAGGTGTTAAAATGTGTGTCCATCTATGGATTAAATTGTGCTCATCTGTTACTATAAGTCTCTTGATTCTAGAAGAAGCTAAAGTAAATGTTTCCCTCATAAAATTATCTGGAAATGATGTGACGTACTCTGTCTCATATTGTAGCCTTTCTCTCTAAAACTGACAGAAAAGGTTAACAGAAGGGAATTTTGCAGGAAATAAAATTATTTTTGGAAGAAGAGACACAAAATTGTTACCTAACTATTGTGGGAGTCTCTTGGTGATTGCTGAAGCAATGTTTGAAGCCTGGCAGTGTGAGTGTGCACGTGTGTGAGCATGAGCACACGGTCCCTGCTGGGAGCTCTGGGCTGGGAGGGGAGGCACAGCAGGCTCTGAGCCCCTCAGGGACAGGGGCTGCCAGACCCACAGCCCTCCTGAGAGCCCAGCTGCTCTGGGGGGAAAAATTATTTTGATGTCAAAAAGTATTGCTTGAATTGTAAAGTTTCTGCCTTGTATTGGTTGTGGTCTGCCTTGTATGGTTATAGTTGTGTTAATATACTGAATAAGAGAACTGATCATTGCTGGTAGCTGATCCCCAGTGTGTGTTTGCTAATGCAGGCAAGAAGACAGCAAGACCCTAGTCCTGGCTCCAACCTGGGCAGCGGCGACGATCTCAAACTACGTTAACCGGCGGCAGCAGGCGTCCCACGGCTCTGCACACGTGCATTGCTTCTACTTGGCAAAGGATTGAATAAAAGACCAGAAACTGTGATAACTGGGTATATTATGGTCTGTTTCCTGACCTAAGGCAGTCGAAGTCACCACGAACTGCCATGGTTTGCACTATGTTTATGTTACCATACCTGCATTTCCCATTTTAAGCATGTAGCCAGTGGCAATTTGAAATTTTGTTTTTCTATGCAAACTTATTTTTGTTGGCACTATTTTAGTGAAATGGAAACTTATGCAGCTAAAAAACCATTTTTCTCAACTGTAATAAAAATTGTCACTTAAAAATAGGTCAAGATATTACAGATTTAGAACAACTTCTGTTTTTGTTTTTGGTTGTTTTTTTTTTTTGTAAACTGCTGGAAGCCAATGCATTCCAAGCTTAATTTTTTAATATGGGCTATTGGAATTTTGATTGTCCTTACTGTGTTCCTGCTTTATTTTAGATAATGCATTCTTATCTTTCTTTCAGTTTTCTTTTTTCTAAATTTGCAAGACCTTATTAAAACTGCTGACATTATTTTGCATTATTTCCAAGCTAAACCCAGTGAATCAGAGCTGTTGGAATCAGTTTTCAAACTTTGTGGATTTGTAAATGTTACAGTTGCAGTATTCGTTTAACTGCTAACAATTCATTGGTTCCACTTTTAAAATTATAAAAATCTAAAAATGTCTATTCTCATGCATTAATGCATTCTGCCCCATTATCTGTCTTAGATTTTATTCTGTTCCAAGTGAGTTTGGGTGGCTGTTATACCCTGTATATAGTGCTTTACTGAAACTCAGAGGAAGTCGCAGGCTGGCTTCTGTTTTATTCAGGGATTTTTTTAACTAGTTCTTCAAAGGGATACTGCAACTCCACAATCAGATTCAACAGCGTTTAAACTGGGAACAAAAGTGATCAGCTGCCAAGGTGATATATATTAAATCATGTTTAAGATAACTGCTTTAAGTATATTTTATATCTTAGGCTTTTTGTAAAGTTGTGCTGAATGGTGAAAAGCTGAGATGAGCTTGTGTGCAGGAGTCTCATACTGCACATAGGCCCCTTCTATTAAATCTTATGCAAATTAAGACTGTTGCAGTATATATTGCATTTTCTAACAGGGTAAGATTTGGGATGAATTAATGTATGAATTAATCTTGTTTTATTTGGGGTGATGGTGAATGGACTTGCTCCAAAGATTTCATTGCATCCAATATTTGAAGAAAATCGATTAGAAATGTGATGTCATTTGGCTTTGTTAAAATGTGGTGCTTCCTGTACAGCCTGATTGATTAAAATGTCACTTAAATACCTTTTTAAAATAAGGGATCTGAATCCAGTATTTTAAGAATTATTTTAAAGGTAGAAACTCTATACAGTTAGAACAGTTAAATCTTAATTAAATTCTATAATTAAGACAATTATACATTCCTCATTAATGGCAAAACAATTAATGCAAAAGAGGTCTTGCAAAAATGTAAGCAGATGTCAATGTGAAGGAGAATCTTTGTATGTTAATAATATGAATATTTAACATTCACTTAAAAATGTCATTAACTGTAAACTGTGAGAATGTCATCAAATAGAAATATTTTGATACTTCAATTTAAATGTGATTCACCTGAAAGATAATCTTTTTCACTCTGTGGCCACATATTCTTCTTGCTCTTCTTCCCCCAAAGAAATAATTTTTCTAAAGTGTTTCTGCAAAGAGTTATTTAAGGGACACACGCATGCATCTGCACGCATCCCTAGCCTTGGATCTTCTCTGCCATCTGTGTATTTTTGATGGAATAGTCTGAAGATTTATTTTAAAAGGTTTTCCTAACGTTTCAGACAGTGGTTTTAAACCATAAGTACACAGGAAATGACGCTATCAGATATTAACGTTGCTATCTCTATGTAAATACTGAACTTTCCCTATCATCATTTAGCATTCTGCTGCTTTCCATATCTTAATGCTGGCATTAAGATCACAGCCCTTACCCTCTGCTGGTTAGTGCAGACTTTTTAAAGTGCATTTTAAGTTATTGATGCAATTTGATATTTTTCATAATTTCTATTTAAACTGAAGTTGCATCATCTTTCTTGAATTCATCTCCTGTAAGAGTTGCCTTAAGCTACAGGATTGCTTTTGCTACTTTTTGTGTTGTATGTTTAACTTTCATAATAAACTTCTGTGTAGTGAAAAGAAGGTGCTGTAAGTTTATTTGACTCCCTGGTAGTCCCTGCTGACATATTTTGTTTAGGTGCAAGGCTGCCTTGATGTCCATGGCTAAAGCAGTGGTGACATCCAGTGGTCACTTATCTAACTGACCCCTCTCCTCTGCCGTGCTCAGCTGCTGTCTGGGAGCAGCCTTTAACAGAAGGGTCTGCACTGGGGAAAATGTGCATTTTGCTGCCCTAAAACTCTTGTTTCTTAAAACTGATATGCCCTTCTTACTCTGAAAGCATGATCTGCTCCAGGGGCCCCAAGCAAGGGGCTGTGTGAGCTTACAGAGTGCTGTTTGTGGGCACATTGTGACAGCAGCCACCAAACCTTGTTAATTGTGCTGCTTTGGGCAAGGGGGGAACCAGGGGAATTACATGTGTAAGCTCAGGAAATGTGGTAAAGTTCTGTGGGGAAAATATGAATGTTGTATGCTACACCTGAAAATCTTCTGAAGCTGCTAAAATTTTAGGTGGTATAACTTCAAATAGCTAACACTGACTGACAGTGCTTAAGTCCTGAAATCAGGTAGAGGATTGCTTGTTTCCTGATGGTACTTTAGGAATATTTACAGGCAAAAAGGATAATGAGTAACCTTATTTTAGACTTTTACCACCTGCCTGTGAACAGCCCAGAGAGCACCAAAGAAAAACAGCACTGCTGTGACCTGTGGCTTTCCTGGAGATGTTCTTCAGCATGAAAGGGAGGTAGCTTTTGAAAGAAACAACAAGCCATGTTGCTCTGCTTCTCTTGCTGAGGGCAAATGGTGTCTGCCATCTCTGCTGTCCAGGCAGTGTTTTAAAGGCATCTGCAAACAGCTGTTCATAAAGCCATTGGGTAATTTGTCCATTTACTTGCAAGCTCGTGGAAGGGTTCACTTTTCTGCCCAAGGCACATTGCAAGTGGATGGGTCCAGTATTTGTACAGCCTTTTGTTAGCTGAAGGTGAAGGACAGAGGCACTTTGTCCTCTGGCTCTTCCTAGATGGAATTTGCCTCTCAAGTGTGTGACTAGCAAAGGGAATCTGAAAATCTCCCTGAATGAGGTGCATACAGCAGAAAATAATTTTAAAAGCATTACAATCCAGTGCCTTAACGAGCATGGTTTAGGGATGGCTGTCCTTGATGTGGGAGTGAAAGACCACTGGAAATGCTGGAACTTACTGGAATTGAGAAGGATGTCAGGACTTGGAGCCCAACCACAGCAGGTGAGGTATGGTCACTTCCAGCTGGGTTTTTTAGCCTCCTGCTCTTACATGACCTCTTCTGAACCCAAGAGAACAGAGTATTAACGGTTTCTCAGAATTCTGAAATAGTTTGGGTTGAAAGGAAGCTCATCTAGTTCCAACCTCCCACTAGACCATGTTGCTCTGAGCCCCATCCAGTTTGGCCTTGAACACTTCCAGGGATGGGGCATCCACAGCTGCTCTGGGCAACCTGTGCCAGGGCCTTACCACCTCACAGGGAAGAATTTCTTCCTGATACCTAATTTAAACCTCTCTGTCAGTTTGAAGGCATTTCCCCTTTTCCTGCCAGTCCATACACTTGTCAAAATTCTCTCTCCAGCCTCTTTGCTTACTGGGAGGGCTCTGAGGTCTTCCTGGAGCCTTCTCCAGGCTGAACTGTCTACACAGGAGAGGTGCTCCAGCCCTCAGAGCTTCTTTGTGGTCTCCTCTGGGCTTGCTCCAGCAGGTCCATGTCCTTTTGTTAAGGACCCCAGGGCTGGATGCAGCATTGCAGGTGGGGTTCTCAATGTTTAGTGCCTTTACTGAAGTCCTCAAAACGTAGACAAGCAGGTTTCCTAGTTTCTCTGGAGGAAAACAGCAGCTGTCCTGGGCTCATGCTCCCCTTTCTGAAAGCAGAAAACTGAGAAAATGAACTGTGAGTGAAAACAGCAGCTTTTCTGTTCCTGCAGATCTCTGATGGTTTGTCTAATAACAAGCCTTGTTCAGGTAAGGGCTGGGAAGTTGGATGAAGATGTGGTTTCAGAGAACTCCAGAACTGCATGGCCTGGGATGACCTTGGCAGGACTTCTATATATTTCTTGTTTGCTGTTAGTTCAGGACTCCACTCTGTCATAGAGGTATTAAAGAATCCATCCTGTCTCCACAGAACTACCACCAGTTTCTATGAAGTTGCATTATTTTGTTACTACATTTCCAATGCAAATAAGAGAATGACAGAAATGGCTTCAAGGATGGGAATTGCAGTGAGAAGTTAGAGCAGAGAGAACATTTGCATGGGCAACATTTCTCATAGCTCATTTGCCTGACATCCTGTCTTCACACTGCCACCAAATGTAAATCCCAGGCCATGCATATTCATCAACTGCTGCAGCTCAGAGCTGCTCAGGGTTTAAGTAACTATTAAATAGGTTTCTCAATTACAGGTTGAGATAAGTGAATTTTCAGAATTGCCTTGGGCTCATTTCTTAAAGCTCAGGAGTCAGGGGGGGAAAGTAGCACAGAAGAGCTGAGTGCTGCCTCTCTGGTGCTGTCACCTGGCACAGTGGATGGCTGGGGAAAGGAGTGGGAAACCAGAACACTTCTTGCTCAGTTTTGTGCCTCTCACCGGGCCTGGTCCACAGTTTACCACAGGTGGTGTGAATTCTGCCGAGTCTTTGTTGCTTCCCACAACTCTTCTGATGTGTAACTGCTTTCTACCCTGTTGACTTGATGATGGGGTCTTGGAGTGAATGGGTTTTCCTGGGGCTCCCCTTTCTCTTGTTCTACAGGCCCTGATTCTCTGCTTTTCATGGGAACTGGTGGCTTTGCCACCTTTTTCCCTTTGCAATCTTATTTCTTCCCTGGAGCAGGTCATTGGTTTAACTTGAAAAGAGAAAGACCTTCTAGAGATGGGGCAAAGTTTACACCTGAAACCTCCTGGCTTTTCCAGCTGTTATCCACTGGATTGCTGGGAGAGTCTGCCCCTCTGAGCCTTTCCCACCTGCATGTGCAACCCTTTCAGCTTTTGTTAGTCATACCTTACAAAAACCCAGCAAAATCTAGGCATAGAGCAACAAGCAGTGTAAGGGAACCAAAGCTCTTTGTGTGTGGGATGCACTTGTCCCTGATCCCTTCCCATGTGGCTGTTACTGAAGCAGATGTCTGGGGTGGTTCTGCTGCCCTTGCAGGGTTTTGGAACAATTTCAGTGTGTTGTCCCCTCACAGCAGTGGTGCACGGGGGAATGATATCCTGATGAAACCCCAGGAGCTCTAAGCTTGGAGGAGAGCAGAGAGGTTGGTGGAGGGAACGTGGGTTTGCTGCTGGATTGCAAACAAAGCTGTGAGGGGGACAACTCTTACCAGAAGACAATTCTTAATAAAGAGGCAGCTCTACCCAGAAACACCAGACTTGCCATCACCTCAGGGCCAGGAAGGCTGCTGAGTATGTCACTTCCCAGAATTATGTGCCACCTACCCAGAGGAAGCACCAGGTTCCCTCCCACCCCACCAAGAACAGCCTGTCCTTCACTGCAGCCCCTGCTCCCCGATGGCCCCTGCACAGGGCAGCACCACAGTGAGACACCTGCTCTGGAGGTGAGATACTGCAACACCTTCCAGCTCTGTCCAGCTCCTCCTGGCCTTCCCCAGTTGCCCCAGCCAACCAGAGGGTTGCCAGCAGCCTGCAGGCACTGGGGTAGCCTGTCCGTGGAGCCAGGAGCCTGTGCCCACAGCTGCTGTGGCCCAGGAGGACGAGGATAGCTGGAGATGCTCAGACCTGCATGTGATCCAGCTCCAGGTCACAGAATCATACAGTGCAATGCTCAGGGCCGCAAAAAATCTTAGAGAGCATTTAGTCCACCCCCTGTGATGGACAGGGAAGATTCCAGGTCATGTGCTCTGGCTGTGTTTGAGGTCTGGGGGCCAGGGCGAGGAGGAAAGGGAGGGATGGGCAGAGCTGCAAGCACAGCCTGTCCCTGAGCTGCCCGGTGATTGCCTTCTGCTCAGGTCAGAGCTGCTGCTGAGGAACCCCCAAACACTTCCTTGGCAGCGACAGCCCCGGCCCAGAGCCGCTCGGCGGATGCTCCCACACAGATGAGAGGACAGATCCTCTTTTTGGTTCTGCTTTCAGTTCTGCTCTGCAGAGCACATCTGGTGTGTGACTGCCGGGACCCGGTGCCGGTGGTCCTGTCGGCTGCGTGACTTTCTGAAACCACCAGCCCAGCAAGGTGCCTCACCACCAGCTCCTTCAAACCCTCTCCACATCCAGACCTCTGCCTCAGGGGCGGGGTGTGCCAGCGGGACCTCGGGCCGCTGCATTGGGAGGAGGCTCAGAGGGCATCTCTGCTGTTGGTTCTGCCCACCACAGCCCATGAGTAAGATCCGAGCCACACCCTCGCTGCTCGTTCTCCAGAACTCAGTGACAAAAAGGGCAGAGGTCTTCAGGGGCTCTGGGAGGGCCCCTGCAGCTCTGACTCATCTTCTTTTAAGTGATGAAACCCCAAGCACCAGGGCTGGAGCAGGCTGGTGTAGGGGGCTGACCCTCTTCCCTCCTTCTCAGAATGCCCCATGGCCCTTCCTCATCATCAGCTATGACAATCAAACATCCCTTTTGGAAATTATCTGGAGGTGAAACTGAGCCCAGGTGAAAGCCCTGCCACAGGTGCAGCACTCCTGGATCCATAAACCCTTGCAATAAGGGGTTTGATTGAGGGTTCTGTAGACTCCCCAAATCCATCTTTTATATATATATATTTTTTTTTTTTTTTTAATTTTTTTTTCCCCATAAAACCTGTGCTTTACCCCAGGGTGAATTTTCCGACCAGTTTTCAATGCACGATTAAAGCCCCAAGTGCCTGGCTGGGCGGCAGGCGAGGGCAGGATGCAGCGGCCAGAGGCTCCTGGAAGGACTGACGGTCCCTCGCAGCAGCTGCTGAGGCCGCTGGCTCCGTGCTGAGCGACCCGGGAAGGAGGCGGTGCCCATCCCCGGTGCCCATCCCCGGTGCCCATCCCCGGTGCCCCGGTCCTGCCGCACCCCGGCACCGCGGCCAGCTGGGCTTCGCACCCTGCCTGCGCCTGGCAGAACGAGGAACCAGCGCATCTGTTTCTAAGGAAGCCGAAGCCAGTTTAGATCTAGCCCTGTGCGAATCAGAGCTTTTGAAATACATCTGGAGTCCTGTGAAATGCACATAAAGTGTGCCGGGCGGGGGGCGCTGCCCTGGGGCGATGCAGGGGAGCCGCTGCCTTGTGGTGAGCAGCCCCTCCCCAGGCCAGCCTGCACTGCTGCTCCCTCTCCTTCTCGGGAATGCTCCACGCCCATCCATCCTCCTCAGCCCTGTGAAATGCCCTGTGTTCTGGGGCTCTGCTTGGTCAGTGTTTAAGGTACCTTATCTCCTCAGCACCCTCGGGTGAGCGCCGGGAGCCTCCGTTCCTGCCCATTTCCAGACACGAAGCACGGTGCAAAAACCCAGGAGAGCTCCCGCAGCTGCCAGAAGCCCAAATCTGGGACGTGAGAAGTGATGCTGGCGATCACCGTGGTCCCGGCTGAGGACAAACTGTAGCCCTGCCACGCTCCCCACAGCCCATGCCAGGCACACATCACCTCCCTACCCCGGCCAAGCACGGAATCACCTCCAAAATCTTTATTGTGGGTGTGCTGCACCGCCGCCAGCCCGGCACACACAGCAGGGAGGAGGATGCTGCCCTGGAGCAGTGAACAGCAGCCCGGGGAGGCTCTGGACAGGGCTCAGGACAGGCTGGAGGCTCGGTGGGCCCGGTAGGAACAGGAACTTTGTGCCCCAGCAGCCCCGCGGGGGCTCGGCAGCTCCTCGCACCGCGCTGGGCGCATCCCGCCCGTGCCAACCTCGGCCGCCGCTCCGGAGGGGTCAGGGTGATAGAAACCCACCCGGGCAGGGCATGCTCAGCCCAGGCGAGGAGGGGAAAAGCGCTGAGCCAGGGGAGAACGGAGCCGGGGGTCTCCTTGGGAAGGTGAGGGTTCGGCGCTGCCAGCAGCCCCTGCCCGCTGGGAACCCCAGCCTGGCACTGCCCGGCTCGCTGGGACCCGAAACCCTTGGATGTGGGATAAATCCCCCTGAGGAGGTGGGATAAGCCCCCCTCGGAGAGTGCGAGGCTCCCTCTTGGAGCTGCCAGCCCTGCTTGGATCCATTCCCATTGCCAGCCCAGAGCCTCGCAGCAGGAAACGCACCTCCAAAAAATCAGAGCAGCTTCGTAGCAAATATCTTCCCTCCAACTGAATCAGCGCTGCCAAGGCTGGGATCTGCTTCCAGCCCGTTTTTTGGAGCAGCCACGGGGCAGGTTTCCTTACAGCCCCGATGTGTGCTGCTCCGGGATCCGATCGGGAGAGGGCAGCTCGCCTCCGCTCTGCGCTCCGCGGGGTTTGTCCCTCCCGGTGGCTTCTGCGATTTTCTGCTTGCTTTTAAGCGGCTGGGGTGAAAAGCCCAGCTCTCCTCAGCCAACATCTCTCCGCGGACTTGTGGAATTTAGAAAAAACTTAAGCAAAAAAAATTCTGAAAATTTTTTTTAAAAATCGGTAAAAATCCATGAGTCCCCTGTAGCTGCTGATCCCACCCCAAAATGTGATGGCATCACAAGACTTTGGTAGAAGCATCTCCGATGGATGCACCCACTGCCATTCATTGTCAGAAACATTAACAACAGAGCCAGGCTTTAAAAATTGATTATGATTTTCAGAAAGCTGTGCATTGCTTCCTGAGCCCAGGGGCTGAATTTTCCAAGAAGTGCTCCATAATCTGGAGAGTAAGAAGGATAATTTTATCCTTTTAAAATTTAAGTTTTGCCTGTCACAAGCAGTTGCCAAAATGATGGTGCTTTGCCCAATCTGCCTCAGAAGTGCCAGACCTGGCAGTGTCCAGCCCTTCTCCACTTAGCCTGGGGCTTGGGTTGATGTGTGAAAACAGGAGAGGCACACTCAGAAATAATTTCTTTTTTTCTGCCATTGTATTTGGCCTTTATTCTCCTTGGTGAATTGGGCTTGTACTCGTGGTACTCTGCTACAAAGGATGCTGAATCTTTTTGAATGAAAGACCAGACTGTTGCATCCTCCAGTTTGCAGCACTGGGCATTCAAAGGGCATCACCAAACACAGGAATGAGGTGGAGAAGGGTTTCTGCAAAGCCCAACTGATCTGCAGCCACCTGTTTTCCACCAGCACCTCAACCTGAGGGCTGCACTTGCCATGGACCTGCTTAAAAGTATTTTAAAAGCCGTGCTTTGTATTCTGTTAAATGAATGAGATATGCAAAGTTTCTAGCTACATATTTATTCTCTCAAGTACATTCCTTATGGTGTCACAATATGAACTTACATATAAAAATACACAAATACTGTATATCTACAAATATATATATATTTCATACATGTACAGTGAGCTGGACAGAGGCAAGTGGCTCATAAGGATTAGCTCTGCTCCTGGGAGAGGAAAGGCTAATTTCTGGTTTTGAGCCAATAAAGATGTGTCAGAGGGCTGGAGTGAAGGGGAAACATTGGCAGCACCTCTGTGCTTTCCAGCATATTAAGATGTCACCATGCTTGGATTAAAAAAAAAAACCAAGCAAGGCATGAATAATAAACAGAGCAACATGCAGCTGACTTCAAGGGAAAACTAATTTCCCTGGGGCTTGCTCCACTCCATATACATTAAAATCTCACCTGCTTTGACAGCTCTGTGACCTGAAGAGAGATGCTGAGAAATGTGGTGTGCAGAGCAGAGCCTGGCCAAGGTCCTGCTCCCAAACATGGCTGGGATTTCTTTTCAATGCTTTGATCCCCCCTGCCAGCCATGGCTTGCTCTGCTTGTGGAAGGAGCTGCAGTGCAAACCTAGATGAGATCATGTTTGACTATTTTTTAACAAATATGCAGCCCTCAAATTTCTGTGCTGGGCTGCCTGATGGGTGTGCTTTCCTGATGTTTTCTGTCCTGCTGTGGGACAGTCCATGTGATGGGGCTGCCCTGCTGCAGACCTTGCTGGGACATGGTGGGCACAGGGATGGGGCGTGGGGTCAGGCTAGGATTGCTACTACCCTCAAATAAATATGGAAAAAATGCATTCCCCCCACTCTCTGCTCCCCTCTGGAGCCTCTGCCTGCCAGCAGCAGCACTTACAGCTGCTTCCACACCCTCTGCACCCTCCTGAATTTCCATCACTTGTGCAGCCCTAGTCCAGAAGAGCTGTCACTTTGTGTGAGCATGGCACTGGCCCATACCCTTGGTTTTCCTCACTTAGTTCTCTGCTTATTTGGTCAATGCTTGACCTGGTGCCTTTTATCTTGGATCAAGTTTCCACTACAAAAACGAGGGCTGGTCTGATGTGGGTTGTCCCAGGTGGTGGCACATCCTGGCAGACTGGGAGAGTTCAGTTTCTGGTGTGGGTTGTCCCAGGTGGTGGCACATCCTGGCAGACTGGGAGAGTTCAGTTTCTGGTGTGGGTTGTCCCAGGTGGTGGCACATCCTGGCAGACTGGGAGAGCTCAGTTTCTGGTGTGGGTTGTCCCAGGTGGTGGCACATCCTGGCAGACTGGGAGAGTTCAGTGTGCTCCTCATTCTGTGGATGTTTCTGGCACCCGGGGGCTTTGGGTGTAACCAAAGCAGGTTCCTGCGTGCTGAGCCCCATCCCAAGGGAAATGTGGGCTTTCCTGGGGTCAGCACTCTTGGGTGGCACTACCCTTGTTTGCTCAGACAACACTGCAAAGCCGCTGACCTCGTTGCTCCTTTCTTCCTCACTGACTCACTCTCGAGCTCGTTCTGGTAGCTTTGCTCGTGCCGCTGACTAATTTCTCCCTAACTCTTCTTTCCTCCACTCTGCCCTTTCAGCTGGAAGAACGGGACGGCCCTGGGCGGTGGTTTGGGCTGGTTATTCTGTTTTGGATGCCGAGGTTATCGTGTCCGGTGTAACCGGGGCTGCTGCGGGTCTGAGCCCCGCCTGCCGACAGGGCCGGGGCAGGACTCGAACCCGGGTCTCCCCCTCTCCGAGCCGACGCCTTCCCGCCTCGCCCACGGCCGGTGGGCTGGGCTCATCCCCGGCCACACCCTCGCCCCGCCCCCGCGCGGGCGCGCCTGACGACAGCTGCAAAGCACTTTTTCAGCAGCCGCAAGTGCGGTGAGCGGCGCTGCCCCGGGGCTGGGGGCGGCGAGTCCCCTCAGGGGGCGGTGGCGGGGCCGGGCTCGGGCTGCCGCTTCCCTCCCGCTTCCCTCCCGCGTCCCTCCGCAGGGGTCCGGCGCAGCGACCCGGTGACCCGCCGTGCCAGCCCGCGGCCTCCGCGCTACCTGAGCCAATGCTAGATCTGGAGGTGGTGCCCGAGCGCTCTCTGGGGAACGAGCAATGGGAGTTCACCTTAGGTAAGTGTGTTCTTCCCCCGGCCCTGGGCTCGGCGGCTCCCCTCGGCATCCGGCGTCCATAGGGGAGTCGGGGGGAGAAAGGGAGCGAGAGCCAAAGCTCGCCTTCCGCCGTCGCTAAAAATACTGAAGTACGAGCTTTAAGGATTTCCTTGTAGTTCATAGTTTCACCTTTAGCTTTTGCGTGCCAACTTGTGCTTTGTTTATCTGGTTGCGTGCTTTCATCTGCTCGTTTGCTTTCTTTTGACTCGCCGTGTTACACTGGTAATTCTTTTAAATAACTCCGAAAAGAGGAAGCGTGAATGTGCTGATTGTCACCTGAATGTGTGTCAGGTGATACTGGCAGCTTCAGCTGTGCGCTGATACTTACTCTGACTGCTGTGCTTTTCTGTACAAACCCGTCATAAACATGAGTCGAGTTTCACAATTTCTTTGTGTCGCTGTCGGGTTGCGAAATAATGGAGAAAGTAAACTTTGGAGATATTTTCTCAGGGTTGGATAACAAGTGTTTTTCCCCCCAATCACTTGTATTTTTTCATCTTGCTGAGTAGTCCTTCCCTACCAGTTATTGCTCTAGTTACTGTGATGAGAAAGAACTTTCCCACAGCTGATGCAAATTTGGCTGGTGCTCGGGCAGGACACTTAAATGAGCATTTGAAATGGGATAATGTGGGTTCTTTGGGCGACCTGTGTTTTCAAGCAGATATTGGTAGTCCTTAAAACCCTCAGAAGGTACTGTTGATGTCACCTTTGCTGGTGGTGGTGTGACATGTCAGAGTTGGCCTCTTTCATTTCCGTTCTCCATCTCTGCTGCAGCTCTGTGTGGAGTTAATGGTGGTGTGGGTTTGGCAGATGTGAACGAGGCACTGTGTCACCCTCTGGGTCTGCCTGCGCTTGGGTTACACTTGGGCTGCTGCTCTTGTCACCTGTGCCAGCCAGGGGACAGACTGTTCCTAAAGACACAGTTACACGGTTGCCCTGAGCTGGGCTGGACCTAAGGAGTGGTGCTGTGCCTTGGGGTTATTTATGTGAAACCCATCAAACACAAAGGGCTGTGTGTGCTGCTGTGACTTCAGTCAAGTACAACTTGTTGGTTATGGACAGGGCTCGGTAGCTTTGGAGGCTAATTATAGCACCTCAGGTCCCACCCTTGGAAATCTGGGTGAACTCCTTGTACCCTAAATGTTCTGTGCTCTCAGCTTGGTGTGACCTTCTGCCATACTTTAGTGCCTGTGTTACCTGGGGAAAAGCAACTTCCAGCTGCATACCCTGACTGTCATAAATACAGAGTACCAGCTGCCCTCCATTCTCCATATCAAAACAAGAAAAGGAAAGAGAACCTGTTTTTCCTTTTCCCAAGGAAAGCCTGTCAATGCAGTCTCATGGTTACAATTTTCCAGTGTCCCTGTGTATGTGCAGGCACACACACATGCATAGATGTGAGAGGGAGGAAACTCAGCTGTATTTCTTGGAGTAAACATAGCCACCACGTGATGTGTCTAATATATAATTAGCATGACCTGCTGGTGCAGAGCAGGAGGCTGACTAGGTATGAGGATCCTTGGCTTTGTCCTGCACCAGCAGTGGTGTGTGAAGAGTGTCCCTGCTGACAAAGCTGCTTCAGCTGTGGTGGTGCTAGTGCTGGTGTAAATGGGACTCTCACTGCCAGCACTGTTCCACTCAGTATTTGTTTAGCTCTGCTCTTAGCAGAACTAATGGCAGTATTCCTGAACTGCTGCTGACTCTGGCTTCCAGTACTGTGCCCACAATGGAGATGACTGAGGGGAAATGCCAGGAAAATTTTGTACATGACTTTTTGGATTCTGTTTCTGGCTCCAGTGTTGACTCACTATGTGACTAGAGCATGAAAAATGTAACTGAGACTGAGTTTAGATACCTGTGCCACTGCACCTCTTGGGCTGCATTCCTGCTGTTTTAAAGGAGAACAATTAAATACTTATTCTGTAGTGCCTATAGCTATATTATTAGTGTTTGAGATGTATAATTTCTAAGGCATACTTGCATTTCTCTTGGGCTTTATACTTTCTTTTCCTACTGAGTTTCATGTATCTTCCTTTAACACATTATGATTCATCATAGATTTTCTTGTGTTTTTCTCCTAATTTTTATTCACATCTCTATCCCCATCCTTTCAAGCCACACAGTCTTAGCATAGGCTGATGCTTTAAGCCATGATGCTGCTGACCAGTGTATGTGAGAGAACTGTCTTGTGCTGCTTGTATCACTCCAGCATTTAGAAGAGGGGAAGGTCTGTGACAGAGGAACCCTAGCACTGGTCTTTGTGGGCATTACTGCCATGGCTCAGTTTGGTTGGCTGTCTGATGTGCTGGAAACCATGTTTGCTTCCCCATTCCCCCTGACTGATGAGCAAGGGAAAAAGAATTCTTTGTTTTCCTCTTTGACTGCAAAGGCTGACGAATGTTGAGGAAAAAGGGGATGTTGTGTGTGAGAAGACTGGAGAAAAATAACCCATTTTTTTATTCCTCCTTTGACTTTCTAGAAGCAAATGGAGGCAAAGGGAGGATACTGGCTGTTCAACACATTTTGGGTCCTGTAAACTGTTCCTGGAGAATTTGGGTTGCACACTGTCGCTTTGCTAAGCAGCTGCATGCCCAAATCTGTTTGATTCTCAGTGGCTGAAAACTGAACCAAGCCAGTCCATGTCCATTTGCTTGCAGCCTGAGAAAGCTGTGAGTAAGAGAGTCACATGAGCCATCTGTTTGCACACTTAGCAGCCAGGATTGCATCAGTTGACGTCCAGCTCGGTGTTTCTGCACTTCTTGGGCCGGGTGCTTTTTGACTGAGTCCCCACGGGCTGCTGCACCTTGGGCTCTGGGCCCTGTCAGCTGTGCTGGCTGGGCTTCAGCCTGTGCCACTGGTTTATTTTTTATCTGAGCCCATGGCCTTAGCTCTCCAGGTCTTTTATGAATATTGACTTAGAACATGGGGTTTGTACTCTTCAGTCAACCTTACTTTTTTTCTGGATTTATACTTTTTACTAGGTTGAGAAATGTGGAACTTTTACAGCAGCATCTTTGATCTTAGCTTCTTGCTGCTATTCATGTTTCTATTCCATTTTGAGAATATTATCTGATACATAATAACTGTCATCTTCAAACTCTGCTGCCTAGACTACAAGGCAACTGCTATTTCCTAGATAACAGGAAACAGTGCTGCTTTATTGTGTGGCTCTGCATTTTAATTTCATTACCCTTATTAAAATAATAACTCTTTTTTTACTTAATATCATCTACTGATGTATAATTTCTAGCTGCAAACCAAATTGTCCCCAGCATTATGGGCTAAGGTGAAAACCAGTTTTGCAGACAGGTCTGTATATGGTATTTGCAAATTGAATCACTGTAGTTCTAATCTGTACATCTGTTTTACCAAAACTTGATTTCATCATTTCAGCAAAGCTGCAGTATATGGGCACAACAATGAAAATTATATTTTTGGGGTTTTTTTTCAGTGTTATGCCATTATTACTTTAAAGCAGTACCCATGGTGAGCTAGGTGTGTATGTTATAAATAGGTATATATGGAAAGAAAGAGTTTTCTCACTTTAGTACTGTAGATAATGTCTAAAAGGACATGACATATTGTCTGAGTTTTGTTGGTGTAGCAAGTAACTAAAAGTTTTGAATGTAATAAATGTAGGTTCTGAGGTAAATTATGGCTAATCAGGCCAACTTTCTTAATATTTAAAAACTAGAAATGGAAAAGGACAGGGCAAGGAATGGAAATAAAATGTCAGATAACTAATCTAAATTGACTTGCAGCAGTTAATAGGAAAATAAAACTTCACAATTATGAGCTCATAACCTCACTTTATAAATGCCTGCTTTGAATCCAGGAATGTGATCACATTTCATTTGGAAAGGCAGCAAAGGTATTTAGTGTGATAAATGATGAGATGGTGTGGTGCTATTTTTTCTGCAGAATCAGCCGTTCCATTCTGCTTTCAAAAATATATAATTGTAAAGATAAGATACACACTAAAGAAAGAAAAAAAGCCCTTGAAATTGTATGAGAGGCTGAGTGACTGTAAGTGTATTGCCTCAGTTGAACTAAATTTTTAGTATGTATATCCTGTCTGTAATCTGAGAAGATAAAGTTTCTTCCTTGACACAAATAGAGCCATATCAGGAGCTAACGTGGCCTCTTAGGTTTGAGGAGAATCATTGCTCTGTGTTAGTATTTGTGTGTCTGGTGTGAATACCCAGTACTCCATCAAGGTTAATGAAGTGTGTAATAAAAGGTGTTTCAGAAGCTTATTGAATGTGTATAGCAGTGCCCTAGCCAGCTCTAGTGGAGTTTGAGATGGGCAATTTTATCAGTTATTGGACTGACAACCCCAAAAGGCAGAAAATTTTGCACAGGCTGTGGCAAGCTCTTTGCTTTTTCTGCTTGAACTTTGCTGTTTAATTTTGTGTCTAGAGAGACTTTTTTTCATATATGCCTAACAACTGGTAGATAAACAATGACTTTTCTGTTTCCAAACACCAGGTCTGTGCTGATAGCATGAGTCAAGTCATCTTGTTTGTTGACCACATACCTTTCTGTTGTAACTCAGTGTTTGCTGATGGTGGTTTGGTTACCTTATGTGTAACCTTGCAGTTAAAAATCTTTGTAAACTGGTTTCTGCACTGAAGCAAAGCTGTTTTTCTTTGCAGGAATGCCGTTGGCTCAGGCTGTAGCAATCCTTCAGAAGCACTGTCGCATTATCAAAAACGTCCAGGTTCTCTACAGCGAGCAGGTGAGCAGGGCACGGGCTGGCCAGGAAAGGCACCTCGTGGTGAATGAAGGCATGCTTTGTGCTCACGTGCATGTTGTGAGACTTGTGGGGCTGCTTGAAATTGAGCTACACCAAATTGTTGCCACCACATGAGAGATAGAGCTTTTATAAGTTTCTTGTCAGATGTAATAATCCTCAGCACAGCAGTACAGTGATTTAACAACTGCCAGTTTTGTATATGCAATGGAGGAGTGGCATTGTTTTTCCTTTAAATAGTGAAATGTTATGTAATTAGCTGGACAGTTTAATTCTAGTCTATTTACCTTATCATTGTGAAGTGGTGCTGCAATTTAAAGAGCCGAACCACTCATTACTTTCTGCTTTTGTGTTTGGTCCAGTGGTGATGAGCCCCATGAAAAACCTTCTGCACATTTCTCTGCATCTGCAAATTTGTCTGCAGAAAGTGGGTGCAGTGATTTAAGGCAACTATAAATGTCTTAATCATTCTTCATAACCCAGCATTAAGTTCCTGATATGTTTGACTTCCATCAAAAAGGGGACTAGAAGTAAAACTCTTCTGCTAGATCAAGTAAAATGTGTTATTCTGATGGAAGTGTAAGGAGAGATAGGACAAAGGAGTCTCAGATGTCTCAAAGGACTCTCCAGATGTTTTATGTGCAATGCATGTTAATAAGAAGATGATATTCATATGTTGCAAATTACAGCTCTTTGCATCAGGAACAAGACAGTGTCTGTGCAATGTTAGTTTGTATCAAAATAAGGATTCAGGCCTTGTGCATTTGCACTGAGTACTGAATGGCTAAGAACAACCTTGACTCTGGTGTTCAGTGCTGGATACATATTTCATGTTACTAAATGAATTCTCTTTTTTTTTTTTCACTTTATGTGGATTTATGGGTTTTCTGATGACTGAATCTGGCTCCTTGTGATTAATGCATGGGAGCATCCGTCTGGCAGTGAGCACGTTCCTTGTTTTTTGTGTTCTTTGGAGGGTTTTGGTTTTTCTTACCACAGAGCATTTGAGTTATTTCTAGAGTTGTTTAGATAAATGATGAGATTCCTGTTCCACTCAGATTGTAGAGTCACAGAAGGATTAGTGGTTCGGTGGTAGTAAGCAGAGGTGTACCACTCCTTGGTTTTTTACACCTCTTGGAAAGTTGCATTGTTCCTGACTGTGTACACTAAACTTCTATTCTGGCTGCAGAGGGCAGGTTTAGTGGTTTGGGGTTTTTTCCCCAAAATGTAATAAGTGTAAAGATGTTTTAACACCTGCATCATCTAACAAAATGTTTCTTCCCATCTTTCTGGAATAGTTCTGATGATTATTTTTTTTCCTGTATATTATTGCAATTCAGTCCCTGCTAATTTTTTTCACACACCACTCAAGGCCTGCATTTGACTGTCTGGCTCTGTCCTCACCCTTGTGCAGTGTCATGCATTTCATTAGCAGCTGAGCACAAAGAGCTCAGTTCTTAAAAGATTCAAAGCTTTAAATTAACTTTGCCATGCACAACTTCTATCTCAAAAAAACTGTACCTGAACAGCCTTCATGTTTTTCCTCTTTGCTTTGTAAAAGAATGCCTTTGAGCACTGTGATCAAATGTTATTTAAAGCTGTTGCGTCTCTTAAATTTGAATTTCTGATCTTGGAACTCCAGCAGTGAGTATTTCCTTTCAAAAATTTATATGGCAATTAAATGCAATTAGATCTGCCTGTGGTGCTCTCTTTAACTTGACGTAAATGGGATGCCCAAACTGTGCCAAAAAAGCTTGATGAATCCTTCTCTGTGAATAAAAGAATTTTAACTCATTTTTGGTCAGTTTAAGTGGGGTTGCCTAATTGCCTAAACTAATTGCCTTTGTTTTCCTGAGCTTCTTCCTCTGGATTGTGGTTGATGGCATTGTTCAGTGATAACAGTTTTTCCTGCATCTTTGGGTAGATTAGCAATATAACTGCAGATCTGTGGTGCTTCCTTCAGGAAGATCTCTCCTGTTGCTTCTTGGCATCATCTTTCATACTTGAGGTTCTGTTTTGTGTATTGAAAGTCACATGAACTAAATTTGTGCCCTTGAATCTTTCCATGTATTAGAAAATATGCCAGCATAGAACAGAAGCTATTTGCTGTACTAATTATCAAGCTTTTCCTTAGATGTTTGGGGTTTTTTTTCCATCCACTCAAAAGTACTGGTAATGCTCTCATTAATTTTGGAATAACCTTATGAAAACTATTTAGACACCAATGAAATACAGAGCATATCCCATAGCAGAACAACTCAGCTGGTGTATTTGAATGCCAGATTACAAGGCTTTTTTGCTCTATCTGTAGCCTTTCTAAATTAGATCTATAAGGGATTAGAAAATGACTGTCATGATCAACATTAGGCCTTTTTATCTCAAGCTTATAGTTCTGTTGCAATGCTGCTTCAGTTCTACACAGAGCCATAAGAGTTTGTCAGCAAGAGGTGCCATCAGTTGGTGGCATTGTGTGAAATGTTGTGGAAGTTTAATTTAGGACAGAGCTGACACAGCAGATCACTGGTGTTCAGGAAAGATGGGCTCAGACTGGACCAGCTTCAGGAAAAGCTACTGCAGTGATCCAGAGGAGCAGGGGATGGAAAGCCCCCATGGCTTGTTTTAACTTAGTGAGTGAGGTCTAGGATCTGATCACTTGGCTGTATGGTTTGGGAAGGGGTGGGACATGCACATGAAATGCTCAGAAAGTATCAAGGCTGGAAGACAGGGATGATGTGAGAAAATGGAGGATGAGAGTTGGGCTTTTGACAGTCAAACCCCAGAGCTCCTCTCAGCAGAGCAAAGTAAGATAGCTTATGCTTAATTCATGAAAGGGCTGTATGGTGTGGCTGTCCACTTCAGAAGCTTTTATTTGCCCCAGTTGTCCATCTCCAATCTGTCTTTTGCTAGGAAACTGCCTGCTGCAGTTCTAGGGTGTGAATCTTGCTGCCTGCCTGCCATTCAACCTCATTTCTCCTTTGACAAGACAGCTGTGGGGGATAGAGCATTTTGAAGCAAATGTGCTTTAGATGGTACATGATCAAAAAGCTGAACTGGGGCCAAGTGACTGTGTCTGTGTGGATTGCACTGGTGGAGCAGAGAGCAGCTTCCCCAGCAGACTGAGAGGGTGTAGAGCCTATACAGACACCAGCAAAGCCAGTGGAATGTCTCCTATTGACTCCAGCAGACTGCAAATTAAGCCTTTAGTTATTATGATTCACAGTAACTAAGGAAACCTAAATTCACAACATGAGAGTCTGAAGCCTTCCTTTTGAGGCCTAAAAAAGACTGTGACAGTTTGATTTTTGAAGTGGAAAGCCATCCCTTTGTCAAGCACATGCATGGTTCTGATGTGAGCCTTGGTATTTTTCTGCACCAAGAATGCAACAGAGGCTGTCCCTACATGATGTCTCTGATGCTAAACTGGGAATGTTAATTTTCAAGGTGGGGTTTTGTTTGTTTTTCTTTTTTTTAATGGGGTTGGGGGTTATATTGTTTTGAGTTTTGTTTTTTGTTTTTTTCCTCCACTTACAGTAATGGACAAAGTACTCTTAGAAGTTTTTGCAGGGCACAGATATTATACAGGCACTTCTATTTCTTTTCATGAGGACACTGAAGGGCTTGGGAGGTTTGGCCAAATGTATTTTAGTTATGCTTATTCATTGAACAAGTGATTGTTTTCTGAGGTACTTTTGTTTTTCTAAAGTAACCAATCTATAGTATTTATACTTTTTGTGATGTATATCTTAACAAAGAAATCTTGAAATTAAAAGCCTAACAGCTTTTTTCTTTGTTTTACAGTCACCTCTTAGCCATGACCTCATCCTTAACCTGACTCAGGATGGAATCAAACTGCTGTTTGATGCTTTCAATCAGAGACTTAAGGTAATAAAACACCCCTCCTGCAAACAGACAATGCACACCAAAACCCTGGGGTGTATTGGCACTTAACAGAGCATAAGTGGCTCCTGTAGACACTTAATTTGTCTTACATAGAGTGCTCTTGTGTGATTATGAACTGCATTTCTTCAGTTTGGGATTTAAATCTTTGTTTCTGGAAGTAAGACACCTTGCCTGTGCTCTGGGGATGTACCAGTGCCACAGGAGTGTGATGGTGCAGTGTGGCCTCACCCATCTTGTCTCGAGTGGCACAGAAGGTGCACAAGGCTCTTACTAAACTAAGCCTTGGGTTTGAAATCAGATCATCATCAGTGCAAACCAGACAGTGTTGTTTTCTGCCCAGGTTGTTCCTTTATCTAGGCTGCCATTTCATTTATTCCTCCTATTCATAGTTTTCATTTAAGCTAACTTTGCAGAGTACTTGTGTGGCTGTGAGTGTGTGATTCCCCCCAGCAAGCCACATCCAGGCCTCTGGTGAGCAGCTGGCTCCTGCACTGACTTCAGTTTGTTCTGGATGGGTCTAGATTCTTGCAATTGGTGTCTTCAGTTCTGCTTTTGTGCTTTTAGGTGACCAAGAGTTCATCTGCATCTCTCAAGCATGCTTAGTGCAGTTAAGATGCAAAATAAAAGGCAGGATAGTCACTGCCCTCTCATGGCATTTATCCTTGCAAAGTATCTGTAATGGAAGTGGTATTTTTTTATCCATACAAAGTGGGCAACTGTGGGACTGGAGAGGTATGACTACATGGGTAGAAAATTTTGAAAACCTCTTAACTGAAGCCTTTGAAATATCTGTGTGTAACTCCCTAGTTATTCAGAGTGGTCCTTTCAGCCAGACCAGCTGTGCTGTATAATTGTCACTGATTCTCACCTGGTGGGTGTAAATGTCTCTGTGACAGAAGTGTTTAGGTGTTGATTTGGCTAATTGGGTGAGAGTGAACTGCTCTAGCTGCTGTGCTGCTTGACATGTGAAAGCAGAAGTATGGAGTTAAATGTGATACTAAAAAATTGAATGCTTACAGTTTAGGCAAGTCTGGAATATGGTGCTCACATGCATACTTGCAGGGTTTGGAACAGTGGTAGGTGGAGTCCTCTGCCCTTTATTGACATCTAAAATAAAACCAGCAGAAAAAGACCCCTCTCCAAAGTTCACCCATTGCTTTATCCCAAAAA
>VYZP01075412.1:0-31231 GCA_013400635.1 Hypocryptadius cinnamomeus
TCGACCTTTTTTTCTGTAAAACTGAGATTCTGCCATAAGTTAAATTGGAATCAACAGGAGCAAGTGGAATATGTTTATGACCTATGAGAAGTGAGGAGCTGTTTTTTTTTTCCACAGAAGAAAAGAGGGTTTGAGAAAGTTTGAGGGGTTTTTTTTCATATTATTTTGTTGTTGTTGTTGTTGTTTTTGTTTTTTTTCATATGTCTATTCTGCTTCCTTTGGAATCTTTTCTTTGGTGATTCCATTGCTGAGAGAAAGCATAAGCAGCTCTGCACTTTAGCATTATCTGCTTTTCCTGGATTCAGAGAAATTAAACAAGCATTCATGTCTGGCCAGAGCTTTCTAACCTACAACTACATATGCATTAATAGGGAATGGTGATAAGAACGTTTAGCAATAAACAGCTCTGGTAACTGTAGCAGTCATTTATTCCTTGCTGTACATTTTTTTCTGTACAATTAAACAATTGTGACCTCTTAAATGAAAGTAGCCCATGAAACTTGACCTAAGGACACACATTGATTAGTATAAGATTAATGTGTTCATTCTTTGTCCTTTGAAATTCAGATCCTGTTTACGAAGATATGCTGAGTGAAAGTCGGAAAATGATCACTAATGAGAAAATAGATGCTTATAATGAAGCAGCTGTTCGTATTCTGAACAGCAGCTCCCGAAATTCCAAAGCTAAAGTTAAAGTGTTCAGTGTATCAAAATTGATAGCACAAGAAACTATCATGAAGTCTGCAGATGGCCTGCATCTCCCTGAATCAAGCAGAGATACTGTAAGTGTTTTTATCACTGGTCAACATTAAAAGTATTAACAATAAAACAAGATCTGAAGCAAATGTTCTGAAACTGCAAACAGTATGGATGTAATGAGGACTGCATTCGTCAGGGAATTTTGTTCAGTGGGTGGGAGTGCAGTCAGTTTTATAGGCATTTTAAAAAACATGATGGCAAACACATTAGTGCGTAGCTGTTAATCCACTAGATCTTTTAGATCCTGAGTGCAAACTTCATGCTTTCATGTATATGAATGAGTTAGGGTGGTAATGACTTGTAAAGCAGTGCTAAGAAGTAAGTCTTAAATTTCCCCCTATGTGTCCAGAAAATTTGGTTTGGTAAGGAGCATGGAGAAGCCCACGAACACACAGTATCGATCTCCCTGGTTGCATGGAATGCTTCTGACTTTATTTCTTCTCTTTCACTAATATGTAACCAGTGTGTATATGCATATACATATGAGCCTGCCCTTTTTGTGAAAGAGCTCTCCCATTATGTCGCTTTCGGTTTCATTCCTTTGCAGGTTTAAGTTGCTTTAAAGTACTGGATGAACTAAATGTCATCTTATCACATGTTTCAGTCTCACTGTCATGTTTTAGAGACTTCCATTACTCTGCCCCTTTAGAACCCAAGTTTGTGAGCTGTTTTTCATTTACAGACCTTCTACAGCCAGTAGAGAGAGCCCTCCTGTTCTAAGATTAGCCATTTTTGCTTACCTCTAGAAGTTAAAGTATCTTTTGTTTGGAAGAAGTGTTTTGACTGGACTGTTGAATGTAACTGGTTATATGGTGGGACTGGAAGATTTTATTTTTGTAATGATAAGGGAGAATTGCATGTCTGATGTCAGCACATGATGCAGAAGAAAATTTATTTTGATGGAAATGTTAACTTTTTTATTAGAAATTAATTACCAAAACTGCTTACTTTTTTTTTACAGAATGCAATGATTCTTATGAATGTCTACTGCAATAAAATAATGAAGCCCATTGATGGCTCCTGCTGCCAGCCTCAGCCTCCTCTCACTCTGATACAGAAGATAGCTTTCTGTTTCTTTACTTTGTCCATTTTTGGATATTTAATTATCAGCTTAATTCATCGGAATAATTATCGGAAGAACAAATCATGCACTGATTTGGAAAGTGGAGAGGAGAAGAAACCTGCCATCAGCACACCTAACGTTTCTACTTTAGAGATGCTCTTACACTGCTTTTGCAAACTTGGTCTAATCATGACCTATTTTTATCTGTGTGACAGAGCAAATCTTTTCATGAAGGAAAATAAATTTTACACACATTCATCTTTCTTCATACCAATCGTCTATATCTTGGTTTTGGGGGTATTTTATACTGAAAATACCAAAGAGGTAATGATCACCTTGACATTCCACTTAAAATGTTGTTTCCCTAGTTGTATGTAAAATAACCAATTTCTAAGTATTCAAGGTTAATTTTTCAAAGTCGGTATAACTCACCTGCAAAGAATGCCATCTCAAGCAGTATAATGTCTGCATAGAATTAGATGCAAAGGCTGTTTGAAGCTATATGGATGTCACCACTTTAGTCATTCTCACTCTTTCAAACTGGAATTGATCAGAACTCAGCTAAAAGAGAATTTAAATCATGTTAAATCTTTGCCCACTAGACAAGACTTTTACAGTTGAGACCCATTTACCCATAAAGTGGTTTATTGTTTGAACTTTTTCTCCTCATTTTGTAGATGTTCCTTGTTCTTTTTGGAATAGCAACACTCTTGTTTTGTTTTGCATTAGACTAAAGTGTTAAATAGAGAACAGACTGATGAATGGAAGGGCTGGATGCAACTTGTTATTTTGATTTATCATATCTCTGGAGCAAGCACTGTAAGTGATTTGAATTTCTTTTTCTTTTAGGGGGAATGCAGTTTGGGTATGTTATTTCAAAAGAAAGATAGTGGGCACTAGAACTGAATAGAATGAATAAATGATGCTGTTGTTTCTGTAGTTTTAAACATAATATTAGCAAAGTTAGTTTTTCTCTCTAAGTGTAGATTTGACTGATAAAAACATTATATACGTTACTTGATCAGTAAAAAAAGTGTTTCCTCTGTGTAGAATATTACATTAATTTGTTTTTAATTGCTAGCAACTTGAAACTTAAGTCTCTCATAACTAGTAATAGAATATGGCAAGTGTAGAGTAATAAATAGAAAAAATTGATTTTGACATCAGAGGTTAGGACACCAAAAGAGCTTAGTAAGAAACAGGGCAATGTACCACAGTGTTTCTTTTCTTAGTTAAATCTGATTTACTGCGATGCAGAAATGGCATAAAAGAGAGGGGCAAAAGGAATGCCAGAAACATTTACATGGACATTTATAGAAGGTACTTTATTTTTCTCAACAGTTTTTGCCTGTGTACATGCACATTCGAGTTCTGGTTGCTGCGTATCTGTTTCAAACAGGTTATGGGCACTTCTCATATTTTTGGATAAAAGGGGACTTCGGTGTATACAGAGTGTGTCAGGTAAGAATATCTGCCTGCTATTTTTATAAATAAATTTGTCAGATAGGAAAATACCCATAATATATCCGTACTCTCTAAATAATGTGATATCAGATCACTTAACCAAGGTTTAAACCATAAAAATGGCTGTTGTGTCTATGTAATCTGAGCTGTTTAATTGGTAGTGTTTTATCTAATACAAACTTAAACCATATAGATGATACTTACAATGTAAAAAATGCAAGTATGTACACTCTGAAATTACAAGACAAATATTTTCTAATAAATAGCAATGCAGATTCCATTGCAGTAACAATGTACAGTATATAGCAATATGTAAGTAATGAGCCAGGTGGGCTTCCAAAGACAGTGTATTGGAGCCTATGTTTATTAATAAAGAAAAATAATTTTCACACCATAACAACACTGGACAACATACCTGGTTTTGTGGCTTTACTCCTAGGTTTTGCAGCACATGCTGTAGTACTTTAATTTTTTTCTAATACACATCTTGTATTGCTATTAGGTCTTACATTGTCCTGTAACTCAGGTCATTGTGCTTGTTATTTAGCCTGGTGATGCCATTACCCTGGCTTTAACTGAGCTTGCCTAGGTAGCTTTTGAGGGTGAAAAAAGAGAGACATTAACAGCACTCAGCAACTAGAGCACTTGGTCCCCAGCCTGGGAAATAGTCAGATAGGGTTAACCTTTTTTCATTGCAATCTCTACCCAAGCAGGTCAGGGTAGGACAGGTCCAGAACCACATAATCAGCCTGCAGTCTTACATTGCCCTGCTGATGTTCCCTGTGGTACTTTATCTGTGTTCCAATGTAAAATACATAGATATTTTTGTACAGTGCTAAAGGAACATGTCCTCATCTTTCTCAGCTTTGCCTCCCAGTTTACATATCCTCTGTCTTCTCTCCTCTGACACCCCCCAGGTTTTATTTCGTCTCAATTTCTTGGTTGTGGTACTGTGCATAGTGATGGACCGACCTTACCAATTCTACTACTTTGTGCCATTAGTCACTGTCTGGTTTATGGTCATTTATGCCACCTTAGCTGTATGGCCTCAGATTGTCCAGAAGAAAGCAAATGGTAAGATTTTTTTTTTTTCTTTCTGCTATAAAACATGTATGTTATTACAGTGATAATCATACAGAAATTAGCATTGTTAGTAGATCTCAGTCTCTTTGTTAGTCAAAATATGCTAAACAGCTGCTCACAGAAATACAATTTGTCATAGGTGAATTAAGTCAGTTGAAAAATGTAACAGCTGGTGACTAAACTCTGCCTCCGGTTACAGTCGGATTAGAATACTTTTTAATAGGTTTTAATCATCAGGAATGTGTTTTACAAGAATTGTAATTTCATTGGATGGAAATGAAAACCATAGGTTGCACTGTCTGTGCTTGCTGGGGCTGGGGCAGTGTCTGTTGTGCGCTCAGGGTGCAATGTGAACAGGGAGTGTTTAGACATTCTCATTCTGTGTTGGCAAAGTGTCTGTCCGTCTTGAGCACCAATTTTGCCTTGGCTGGCCAAATATGAACATGGGCTTGCTATCCTAGTATCTTAGATTAGATGAGCTATCAGAAGTATGTCTTGTGGTACAAATATTTTAAATAAAAATTCAAGTGAAATCCCAGTTTGTGTGTTGCAGTTCATTAAAAAGCTGTAAAGCATGTGGTAAATGCTCATTATTTAATTTGCCTAAATTAGAACTAAAACCTTAAGAGCCTTAAATCCTCATTCCCTATTGATGGAGGAATATCCCCATTTTATAGCCTGAAGATATGACCATGAAATATACCAAATATATACCAGGAATAGTTGCTGCAAAAATACACTTAAGGAGTAGTTTTACAAGCTATCTCGAAGGCAAATATGTTCAATTTAATTTTTTTTTCCTACAAAGGCACTTCTCTTCCAGAAACAGAGAAATGACTCCTGTGTACTTCAGAGCAATAGTGCACTGTGAAACTAGAAAATCTTACAATGATAACTTTCAGTTGTTTATGATCCTGTTTACAGCTGCCAATTTATATGATAGGAGGGGACTATGATCTCTGTTGCAATGCTGAGGTTTGGGTAGAGCTTAGTATCAGCTGACAGCTTTGAGGAGTAGTTTCTCAGGCTTGTTTCAACAAGATACTTGTCCTTAATGACCTGCAGTTGAACTTTGGAGTAAAACTGGTATCTCAAAGTTTAATAATATTTACTCATTTCACATGACAAAAGGCAGGCATTTTTATGTATATATTTATTTACACTCACCTACAGTAAGGGCTGCCTGTGCAGAGTGTTTGGGAAAGCAGAGGTTTTAAAACAGTGTTTCTCTTTGAACACCTAAATTCTCTTCTTTATGTATTTTCTCCCTGTCTTAGACATGAGGCTTAGTTTAGGCTTAATAGCTTTTTAGTTGCTGTGAATGTTTATTTTAATGGCTTAAAGTAAAATTTAAATGTAGATAGTGATAAAATATTGCTGGCAGTATTTGAACACTTATTTATGAATGGATCTATTACAAAGCACAGCTACACTAAATAATTGGCAGTTATTACTTAGTGTGTCCTGGGGTTTGCTATTTAAAAATTAGTAACAGTATAATGATTAATTTATTTCTTCCTCAGGGAACTGCCTGTGGCACTTTGGTTTACTGCTGAAACTGATTTGCTTACTGACATGTATATATTTTCTGTCATATTCTCAGGTTTGTAAATCCTGGCTATATTTATCCTTAATGACCTAAGAGTATATTATTACTTTTTGATGTGCTCATAACTTGTATATTTGCTCCAGTATCATAAATACAGAAGGAAAAAAAAAAAATGAACCTTTTGATTTCTTCTCATATTGAATTGGTTTGGGTGCTGGAAAAACCCACAACTGTGTGTCTTACTCATTGGTTTGTTATGTTTGACATATTTTCAATGTACTACTGTGAATGTAGTGAATACAAGGGCCTCTGCTTTGGGTGTGGGGTGGGGTTTTTTAATGTGCTTAGAGTTTCTGGGTTTTGCCAGCATATGGGGATGCATGTGGTGATATGGTGATAACAAAGTTCTGTGTCTCTTAGAGACCTAGTGTTGGCTTTGATACCACATCAAAAGATTGATTCTCAGGCTAAATTAGTGACTCCCTGCATGCTCTAAGTACAGCTGACAGAAGTCAGGGCAGAGTTGGTCTCTCCAGGATGTTAAAGGGAGGTTGTGTGGTTTTAATCCCTCACTGGCTTTCAGCCTGTTGAACTGTAGTCTTGGAGTGCATATTCCTTATCACAACCTGTTAGTGGATCTCTCCCTGTGAGGAGCAGTACAAAATGGAAGGTATGCAAATACCTTAAGGGGTGGCAAAATTCAAACTCTCTCTCATGTGAAGAAGTATTTTTCTTTTCCTTTTTTCTTTTTTTTTTTTTTTTTCTTTNTTTTTTTTTTTTTTTTTTTTTTTTGTGGGGGAAAGACTTCTAAGGAATCCTGGTTTTTTTCGAGTGCCATATAGCTATTGAAATAAGGGTAGAATAATATTAAACATGTTATTGATTTAAATTTAGTAAATACAGTTGACGTCAGTGTTAATGCTTTTTCCATGTTTGTCTTTTACAGGGTGCATTTGAGAAGATATTTTCATTTTGGCCATTGTCCAAGTGTTTTGAACTGAATGGGAATGTCTATGAATGGTGGTTTAGGTGGAAGCTGGATCGCTACGTATGTAACATTTGCATAAATTTTTACTTGTCTTTTAAATGTATGTTTTAATTTGTGGGAAGAGGAAGGGTTGTTTTCCTTCCCTCCAGAGAAAGCAGGAGTTTCCCCAGTGTTTAAAAAAAGACAAAGCTTCACCGACTTTAGTACTGCAAATGTCTATCAAAGCCTTGCTTAAAAGATGGATGTTGATTTATTTGCTTCTGGATTTAAAAAAATGAAGTATCAAGTATCCTAGATCTATCTTTTCTCAAAAAATTTACTGTGAAGATTTAACACCTGTAGCACTTCAGGCAGTTGAAAGACAAGTAAAATTACTGTGTTATCTTTCTTAATAATACTTTTTGGAAGTTGTATCAAATAAGGATATATTTCTTTTAAGGTAACATACGAAACATTAAAATTTGGGGTCTTGGTGCCCAAACCAGACTACTCTTGTACGTATTTTTGTTTTCCATTGGGAAAGTGCTTTCCTTCCAGTATTGACTCTGCAATGTGGGGGAATAGACCAGGGAGACATTGGTCTTTTTTCCTTTCCTTCTTGGCAAAGGCAAGTAGAGTTTCTAAGATGGAAGCCTTTAAGTGCTGAACTTACACTTAACGGGATCGGTCCCACCCGTGTCCCCCCGGGAGGCGCAGTGTGGGTGGCTCAGTGTTGTCACACCCGGGGCAGCAGCACACCCTGCCTCGCAGCCCGCACTCGCTGCTGGGTTCTGTGAGCACTGTGGGTTGGGTGGTGCTGCTGAAGAGCAGAGCTCAGAATAAGTACAGAGAACAAGCACTGTGTGGACCTGAAATGGCCTCATGTTGCCAGCTGATGAGAACTTGGCATAAGATTGTAAAACACTCTGTTGAAAAATTGTGTCTGTGAGAGGGGGAAGCACTTGTCCTGCTTCTTGAATGTTTTCACCTGCCAGTTTGGGAGAAAGCCAGAGACTTGTCGTTTCTCTCCAGAGAAAGCCTTTTCAGTGGTGGCATAGATTGCAGAGGGGACAGTAGGTACTTGAAAGCTTCTTGAAATTTGTCTTGTCTTTAATGCTCTCTGAAGCATTAGTAAAGGATCTTTATTTGTAGGTTTTGAGTTGAGTTAGAAATGCACTCTATGACCATCTCGTGTCATAAAACTAGAAAGTCAGGTTTTGTTTTCTTCAGTAAATCTGGGAAAGGACCTTTTGAAATATAGCTTTAAAACTACTTTATCTGGTAGCATTTCCAGTAAGAGTTTATACCTGAATTATTTGTAAAAGCCATGAAATATTAATTGCATTCTGTTTGTCTTTTACAGGTGGTTTTTCATGGGATGCTGTTTGCTTTTATTTATCTAGCATTGCAGAAACATCAGATGATATCAGAAGGAAAAGGAGATCCTCTTTTCTCCAACAGAGTTTCAAATGTTTTATTATTTATTTCAATTGTGTCCTTTTTGGTAAGTATCTATTATAACCTTCTATAATCAAGTTTGTAAATATCTGAAAAATAAGTTTTCTGACGTTGGCTAGATAGTATTATCTAACAAATCTTGAAAAATAAAATCTTTATTTGGAGATATTTTAGCTGGGTTTTTCTGTACAGCCCTACCTATCTACTCACTAAAATATTTTCTGTCAGTCAGATGTAGATGAAAACATCATTGCTCTTTCAGTTCACTTCAAAGCTGAAGAGAAAATTGGATCATAAAAATAACATGGTAGATAACACAGGTCTTATTTCCACACTTGATTGCTTGTCTATTTTTGATGAAAAAAAGTTGTATTAATAATTATTCATCAGATAAGTACTCATTAGTTGCAAAGAAGAATTTGAGAGAAACACAAAGGTTAAGTCATGTAGTTTTTTTTCTGTTAGTGTCCGACATCTTAGTGAACTAACTAATGCTAAAACAATTCAAAATATCATACTCTTGTTTCATTTTTAAATGTACATATAATTGCTACACGGACTAATTTTTTAATATCTTTTAGACCTACTCTGTTTGGGCTAGTAGCTGTAAAAACAAGACAGAGTGCAATGAGCTACATCCTTCTGTTTCTGTGGTGCAGGTAAGTATTAGTCCTTTTGAGTACTGTGATAGAATCTAGTCTGTTCTTATTTGAGCTTTCTTAAAAATTATTTTAAGATATATTTGTGCTTTTCCTGGAATGTCAGATATTGAGCTTCATTCCCATGTCTGAAAGTGAAAAAGAGTTTAGCAACATTAGTCAGTTTTTCGTTGCCTTTAAGCACTGAAATTGCACACTGTGATTGTGGTTTTGATTTATCAGGATGTCCTTAGTGTAGGTTTCATATGCACCATTTAAGTCCAAAGCCAACTTTTGACTAATTGCATAGCAGTGGAGAAGAAGAAAGCTGTGGAAGAGAAGAAAGGTGTAGAAAAGCAGGAGTGTTTGGGAGGTATTAGTGTAGGAAGCATCCTATGGGACTCTGTAGTCACTTCCAGGCAGAGAAGAGGTGGGCCACAGAGCCATGTAGGTGGTTTTCTTAAATTTAGATGTTCCTCTTGCTGTGTCCCCTGCCCCACTATACCCCAGCTGTCTCATTCTGTGCCCTGTTTCTTTTCTCATTATTTTGTCCTGCTCTCTTGAAGGGCAGCAAGAGTGATTTAATTTTTTAATATTATTTTGTTCATCTTGACACCTTCTCTTTAAAAATTAAGGGTTAACTCAAATTTGTGGCCACCTTTATTTTAGGCTGGCATGGTTTACGTGTTTTATGACCATGCCTAGGAGACATGTAGTAACACCTGTCAGCATCGAGGCCATGACTCTACTGGAGATGTAAATGTGACCTGCTGTGCTGTAGGCAGTTGTGTACAATATTTTTAGTTTCAATACCTACTTTGTTAAGTATAAACTGCATGGATTTTTGTTTGGTTTATATTTTTATTAGCTTTTAAAGAAATTTGAATGCATTATGCACTTCACTTAGTGCAGTGAAAATGGATACACTTTTTATGTGTTTGTTTGGCTTGTCATCCACAGTCACTTTCTTTGTTTTACCTTTTTTTTTTAAAAAAAAAAAAAACCAAAGATTTTAGCTTTCATCCTTATCAGGAACATTCCTGGGTATGTCCGATCTGTGTATAGCTCATTCTTCGCCTGGTTTGGCAAGATTTCTTTAGAGGTAAGTAGAATGAGCAGAAGTCCAGAAGGACAGTGAATTAAAACTTAGAACTGTAAGGTGGTGTTAGGTGGTTATTGTCTAGATTGGACTATAACATAGAGAAAACATTTATTGGCCTACTAAATATCATGCTGTCATGTTTGACCTCTTTTAGCATTGTAGTTTTTGTTGCAGTTAAAATTCATGGCTGAAATAGCAGTCTCATAGTAGCAAGCTTAATTCTTGTGCTGTTTTAGGGAATGGGGTGATTTAAGGTGGTGGGAGTGAGGATTAAATGCTAGAGTATGCTGTGAGGTTTATGCAGTTGGAAGATAAAAATTTAGGCCAGTTGAAGAATTTGCATGAATTTTACTTACTAGTGTAAGAACAGTTATAAATGTGTTTGTCCTAGAAAGCTTTTTGTGACTAATAAAGAAATTTACCATTACAAATAAACCCCTTCTTAATGCATTACCTTGTTCCATTGAGTGTATATTTTGAAACAGTAGGAATTGTCTTGCTTCCCATTTTATTTGTCGTTTAGTGATATTAAATGTGACATTTTATTGTATTACTAAAATATATTTCTAGGAGAAACTCCTTGCAATACAGTGTATATGGGGTACAGGATTTTATGGGTTTTTAAAAGGATCACATTTCACTCTTCCAATTCCTGGTGGGTTTAGGTGCTGATCAGCTCCAGAGAGCTGTGCATTCATCAGCAGGTGAAGCATTCTCTCTTATGTGCAAGCATGTCAGTTCAGACACTCACCAGAGAGACAGTAACTGAGGGAGGCAGATTTTCCCCTGCTCTGATGGAATGTATCCAATGCTCCCCCTGAACTGTACTTGGTTAAGGGCCAAGCAAACACCCTGTGATTTAACAAGCTCATGGTTTTGTTCTGTAACAAAGACATATGGAAAACAGCTTTCACCTTAAGCAGAAGTGTGTCAGTTGATGCTATAGTAATAATTCTATGGGCTTTGATTAAGTAAAAATATTTACATATATAAGTACTGTTAAACGCTTTTTTTTTTTCTTTTAGCTCTTCATTTGCCAATACCATATTTGGCTGGCAGCAGACACAAAGGGGATCTTGGTGCTCATTCCTGGATATCCAATGTTTAATGTTCTTGTCAGCACTTTCATATTTGTGTGCGTGGCACATGAGATTTCTCAGATCACTAATGATCTAGCACAGATTGTGGTTCCTAAAGATAACTCAACTCTGCTGAAAAGGTTGCTATGCATAGCTGGATTTTTTTCTGGACTACATTTCTTCTCAGCAATGCAAGATCAGTCAAGGCATTAACTTGGAAACTTTCTTCCGGTTTACTTTGTGTCTGCCTGAACAAAAATTCTCAACTGGAGGTACAAGAAGACATTTAAATTAAACATGTGGAAAATGTATATAGTGGAAATGTACATATTTTGTGTGGAAATAGCCTTCTCAAATAATCTGAGAAACAAGAGTGCACTGTACAGAATTGCATGTGAAAATGAGTCTTTTCTACTGGATGTTGGTTTCTGTTTACATATCTGTTGAAACGAGACACGAAGCAGTGCAGTGGTTGAGCAGTATCATGGGCACGTCACGGGATTCAGCTGGCGCTGGGCGAGCCTAGGGCGAGGGACTGCGCTGTTCCTGCTGTTCCGGCGCCCGCCACGCGGAGCACGCACTGCCCTCCTCGGCGAGGAGCACAGCCAGCACAGCCGGGAGCCTCCGGAACCACCGCCGCGGCAGCCAGAGCAGGGCAGTGCTCTGAACAAAGCGGTAGCTTGCTGGTTAGAAAATAGTGTTTGGGGTGGAAATAGTAATACATGTTATATGAAACCCTTGGTATGTGGAAGCAAAAAGTAATCATCAATTCAGTGGTTGAAGATTATATACAAGTTTACATAATACTTTATGAGGGGTTTTTTTTGAAATATGTGTTCAGCAAATACGGTGAATTCTGAGATTAAATTTTTTTATATAGAGAATTTGGGTTTTCTTCCTAAAATTGTTTGCTTTTTCATAAATTTTTCACTAATTCATTTAACTGTGTGTAGTTCTGTGTACAATCCCAGTGAACAAACAAATGAAAATTCAGAGACTCGGTTCAAGATGGGAAATTGTGGAAGACCCTCCAGCCTTTTTCAGTCAGATGGAATCCCGTCATATCCACTCCATCCGATCTTAGGGGAACAGTGATCTTTGACCCTCTCCCTGTGTTTGTAGGTGACCTTGAATGAGGTCTCACTAGGACACTAGTGCCATATTCTATGCTGTAATAACATTTTCATTTAAGAGGATGCAAGTCAGTCTGTTGGTATCATGAGGAGCAGGGATTGAGTGGTCAACTTTGTGCATGCAGATGGTTGAGTCTCAGAATTACAAGTGAAATGAGATTGGAGCTGTTTGGAGAAAACTTTTTTCCCACCCTTTTCAGGAGTGCCCAGTCTTTCTTACTAATTTTTTCCTTTAGAAAAAATCTTAAAATTGAAAGAAATAGTCCTTCAGTGTGGCAGTAGCAAGCTGTTGTTTACATTCTACTAATCAGTGAAGTTATGGACATTTCTTGGTTGGTTGTGGGTTTTGTTCAAGTAATAGTTTGACCTCTAGTTGCTTTTTCATTTTATTCTTCTTCTGATTATTTGTTAGCAGTCAAAAACAAATGAGAGCAATATTATTTTCCAAGCATATGTGCAATTATGTATGATTATGAACAACATGAATCCTAATTTGTACCATATATACTGTCACATGCATGTTTTTGTTCTTATCCCAGGTAAAACAATGAATTCAGCCTTGCAGCCATGAATGAATGCAAAACAAATTTATGAAAATAATTACTTCAATTTTTATTTTTTGTGTGTGGTGGAGAACAGTTTCTTTTAAAGAATGAGCAGTCATTCATCATAAAAAACAAAAAAGAAATCATTCACTTTCCCCAAATTCAGCAGTTTTACTAAGCCTGCCAGCTGTTTGTTCTGTATGCATATTACTTCCAATGCTTGGGAATTTAACCTCATTGATCAATACATTTGAGTGAGTGACTGAAGGAAAGAGTGTAGGTGGACACCATAGTGGGGGATAGCAAGCATAACCTTCATCTATGCCAGTATTATGAGCAACAGGGAACTGTGAGCTTGAGGGATAATTATTGTTTTGTTCTTCACGACATAACTATTGTAGATATAACTCTATTTATCTGTTGTACAGACTTGGTTAAAAGATTTATTTTTAATGTTTGAAATAATGCACTTGTTTACTATTACTGTATGTGGGATAAATATATTTTCTTTTCAGGTTATGTAAAAATATGAAGTAATTTAAACATTAAATAAAAGTGCTGTGGATGCTTATTTTTGTAATGGGACCAGCATCATTTAAGTAAAAACTCTCTATTGCTTGTCTCTAGCTGTGCTGCAGTTCACTATATCACAAACGAAGGCAGATGCAGTGCAGGAATTGCTCTGCACTGAATGGCACTGTCCCTGCTCTGATGAAATTACAGCTCCAGTAGCCAAAGCCAGCCCGGAGCTCAGGGGCGCTCAGCAGAACTCTGCAGCGGAGGCGTCAGATACTTTCCCCTGCCAGGAACTCTGCAGCAGAGCTCTGCAGGAAAGCAGAGGAACTGACTCGGCTTTTCTTTGCCAACATCAAGAAACCAAGCCCATCTTGAAGACTTGTTTGAGTTACGGAATTTAGATTCTACTTGAGCTACTTAAATCCCACTCTCAGTAGAAGGGGCTCCTTAAGCAAAGGAAGTACCAATCTCTTTAAGAAATATTAGGCTATTTCTCTTTAGGAAATAGCCTAAAGTTGTGGCAGGAGGTTCTGGATGGATATCAGAAAAGGTTCTTCACCCAGAGGGTGGTTGAACAGGCTCCCCAGGGAAGTAGTCACAGCACCAAAGCTGCCAAAGTCTAAGCGTTTGGACAATACTCTCAGGCACATGGTGTGACCCTTGGGGATGGTCCTGTGCAGGGCTGGGAGTTGGGCTCAATGATCTTGATGAGTCCCTTTCCCAACTCAGCATATTCTGTGATTCTGTGATCCCGAAAGCTCCTGATTTTATAATGAGGGAGATATATAGTTCAAGTGTCCACATTAGATATTAGGTGCAGCAAATCCTCTCCCTCCTCTCCAGTTAGGACATCTGTTTAGGCATTGTCCCCATTTAAACAAGCCCTGCACCATTAGCTCCACCCCAGGTTTCAGACCTGACCCTACAGTATTGTGGCTGGAACATTAAAAGCTGTAACAATGTTGTTCAGGCACCCTTTTGTGAAATAATCAGGCAACAACTTCACTACTTTGTGTTTTCCATTTTATTAGATATACATTTTGTGTATGTACAAAGGGATGTGTAGGGCTTTCTGTTTAATTTGGTTGCAACTTAGTACAATATCCATTCATATTGCCATCATATAATGTTAAAAGAGGCTGTGAATTTACTGTCTTATTACTAATTCTTTAGCCATTAAGTTTCTTTAACCAGCTTTATAAATCTATGCTTTCAGAGTAATTGTTTTAATAAGTAAAAATAAATAGTTTGTTATTAAACTTACCTCAGATAAATGAAGATTTCAATCATAAAATAGTTCAGGTATTCTTAATACCCGAGTGACCTAATCATTAGATTCTGTCCAAAATAGGTGGAGCCTGCACTGCTACAAATGAATTCTTTATGCATGTATGTAACAGTTTATTTCCTTAAATATATTGACACTGTTACATTAATAAAAATAAGGTGGGAGCAGCTCAACTGGTAGATCCATTGATTGTCATGTCATCCTGTAGTTATCAGAAATTACTATAATCCACACCCAGAACTATTTACAAAGTTTAATCTTACATTGCATTAAAAATCATTATTTAAAATCCATTCCATTCATTTTGGTTTCAAAACACTGACAGCTGATGCATCTGAAAATAGTATAAACTAATAGAAGCCAAATGCTGATTGTACTTGAAATTTTTTACAGCTTGGGCAAGAGATGAAAATGTTTAATTTACTATAAACCTCAGTGTGCAGTTTAGTGATTTGCTTTTCACTGATAACCATCCAAGCTGCTAGAAAGAAGCAGGGGTGTCTCTGAGGAGGCTGATTGACTGGTGAAGTCTCTTTCCTGGTATCTTTTGGATGAGGTAGAAAGGCATGATGGATGCCACTCAAAAAGTGAGTAGGAATGGCTCTTTATTCCACCTGTTTCAGGAACTGCTTTCAATTTCTCAACTTGAATGCCTGTAGCTTGAGCTACCTCTCCTGGTCTGACAGCTACCAGCAGGATTTGCTGCCACATCCTGCAGGCTGTGCCGAGCATGCAGAGCAGCTTTGTAAACTGATACTGAAGGTTTGACAATATACAAGTGGGTACCACGTACTGAGCACTGCTTATCCACTTTGCTACCACAGTTATCATAGTTGGTGCTCAAAATTAGTCTACAAAACAGCTCAGGATTTGTTCTATCTGCTGAAATCCTGCATTCAGTCTGAGCCTACAAACACATCATTGATGCTTAAAAATTAATGTAAATTAAGGTTCTGTGTCTTGACAGAACTGGGTCATAACTGTAAAAAGAGAAAAACAAAGACAAACAAACCAAAAACCACAAAACCAGGAGCATCTATTTTGGTCTTTTTACAAAATGACCTCATTTCACAGATTCCTTTTATCCTCAGTCTTAAATTCCAAAATTACTCAAATTTCTCTTAGCAGAGACTTCAGGAACCTCAGCTAAGGAAATGTAGCCAGCATTTAGCAATTTTAAAGCAGACGCAGTTTTCTGCTTACAATGCAATGTCCTGATGAACATACAGCTTCTGAAAGAGAAAATATTACAGAAAAAAAGACAAAGCGTAAGTGTCAGCTTAAAACAATGCCATGCTTTGAGGTAAAACCCCAAGAACTCTTGGTGTCAGCTGTTACAGCTGCAGACCCTGAAGTCCTGTGTGAGGTCCTTAAATTGAAGATTTAAAGAAGCATCAGAAATTCATTTAAAAGCTGGTGAAAAGTGTCAGTAGATAAATTATAGTTATCTATTAAAAACATGGAAACCCCAGTTCAAATCCTTTTATCAAAGTCCATACATTATTAAGCTTTCAGCTGCACGGACAAATGCCTCTCAAAGAAACCACTTCCCAGCAAAGTATGCCTTTAATTAAGTCCTTTTTAAGATGTGAAAATATAATCCCTGGTTTACTGGATATGTAATTCTCCCACAACAGTTTGCACTCCAAAAAGAAAAAAAATGTGGAGGATATAAAAAATAAACAGCATTGGGGCTCTTTATTGTGAATACCACAAAAAAATTTAAAGAGTGTTTTTAAAGAGTTAGTCCAGGTATACTGTACCAAATTAAACTCTTGCTTATTTGCAGACATTAATTTTTGCCTACAATAGTTTGTAACAGTTTCTTCTAACATAACCAGGTGAATGAATGGACAGATTTTAAATGCTTTATTGCTTACAAGTTTTGAAATAGTGTAAATATCTGTTAAAAGAACAGAAACCAAATTTTTATCATGAGAAGTTTTAGTTATTTTCTCTGGGGGGTTATTTCTTTATTTATTTTCAAAAAATAACTTTTCTCATTATATTTGATAATCTCTAGAAAATTAATACCTAATATATGTGCAATACTATTTCTGAGCCTCATCATGTTGCACAAGTTTTCATGCTTGTATGCTACTTCTTTTCCTGTGCAAATGTTAGGCAATTATATCATCCCATTAACAGTCTGAAATCCTTTGAATCTCTGAAGTTTTGATTTCCCCGTTAAAACTTTCAGGAGAGATCACAAGACAGAATAAAGCTTGATATTTATTAATACATATATATATATATATACACACTTATACATATATATATATATATGTATATATATACATTAAAGATTACTTCCTGAATGTAACAAATATAAAAAGTTATCAGTGTTTACAAATTGTCAAAAATGTCCAAAGTACAAAAGGATACAGTACATCAGTTATATGGAAGTGATTGTACTCCTGGCACTGAAAGCATCATAATACTGTGGGCATGCACAATATACACCAGAAAAACTCATGCATCAACCAGAACAAATAAGGAAGTGAGACAATTTGCTGCCTTCTTTGATTACAAATTCATTGCTTCTGTTAGTTTTCTTTCCTCAGGAATACCATTTACCTGCAAAGAGATGAGAATTTATATAATCCATCAGTGCCACATGATGCTTCAACAGTACTATGAGCACAGCACACAAATAGTATTTATTATTCCTTTATCAACAACCACATTGGAGAAACACTACAAGTACAACCTGAAGCAAAAGATGACATATACACAACAAAGCATTCTTCTGGGAAGGGAGAGGGCTGAGAAAAGACTGTTCAACTGGGAATTTATCTTTCTATTTGGGATCTAACAGACTTCATAGGGAGTCTAAGGCACAAAACAGAAAAGGTGGTACATGGTGTACATGCCATATTTAGTCTTTTATATTATAGGAATACCCTACAAGTTTTTTCATCCAAGCACCTTAAACAGACCTTGTGAATTTTGCCTATTGACAGAGAGACAATTATAAAACCTAATCTATCTGTTCATATTGGAGACCAGTAGCAATTTTCATCACTGTAATAATCATTGGATGTGAGTGGTCACGTCTCAAACAATTCTTTCCCAATTAAATTTTAACTTTCTGAAATAGTCAAGTATTATGTCAGCTATTAAGTCTGCCTTTTTATATAAAGGTTAAAATAAAACTATTCCTTACTGGGAATTCAGATAGTTTCTGAAGTAGACAACAGTTATTATTCATGGTGTGCTCTTCAAATTACTAAATACGGTCTACTAAAGATTTAAAATAGAAATTTCTTATTCACAGCTGTGACTGATAGTATGTTAAATTCCCTGAGTATATTACTGTTAGTTTTCTATAGGAAAGGAAGAAAATTTAACAATCAATGTCTCAATCTATAGGTTTTTTGCCCTTAGGTGTTCTAGTTCTCTAAACTTCTTACTTGAACAGATCAATAAAATCAATTGCTAAGTTTGTACTCATGCTACTAAAAAACTCTTAGTAGTGCCTGAATTTTGTTTTAAATCATAACTTTCTAAAACTCCAACATTCTGGCAACAGGAGTTATGGATATCCTTTCAGAAAAGCTGCAAAAGGCACTTGCCATCATGTCAGGGAAGTGCTTGCAGGGTCACCTGCACATCTGAGCTACAAAGCAAGGTGTCATTATAAAGGAAGGGAAGAGGAGGAAACGCCCTCTGTCCCAAATTCATTCCACCACCCACCCCCGCTGGATTTCTGAGAGCTTGTCACAGGCAGCATCTGTGATGAATATGAAAGAACAGTTGTATTCTACTGAAATAATGTACTGAAGAAAATACAGAGACAGGAGAATTTTTAAGATCTAATTTTAGGGCAGTTTTTCAGTGCTACTCAAAAGTGACAGACCTGTGCTAGCTTGTATTCCAGACCTTTGCAAAAATGCCTCACTGCTGTCACTGTACAGTATTACCAGGTGATTTTGCATCTTATTTGCTGCAAGACAGACTGGAATTCTTGAAATGAAACAGTCATAGCAGAAGAGCAGCACTGTGTGACACTTTTGTTCTGCCTTCTAAACAGTGTGAGTGAGAAGAGCTGTACTAAATGTCAACCCAAACGAGAGCTGGATGCTCTGGGTCAAGGGTTTGACTGCCAGGGTCATCCACCATTTCCAGCATATGTACAATGAAGAACACAAACAGCAAAGCTACCAGAACTGCTATCAGAGTTTTTATGCCTCTGTTTTTAATTTCCACATAGCAAAACCCACATGGAGAGAAACATCTATTATATACTTGCCTCAAATCTTTGAAATGTTGTCATACGAAATTCTCCTTTAATCCCCGAAAGCAGTAATGAAGAAGAAGGATTTTCAATGAAAAGAAAGAGTTGCTTATGTAACTCCTAAGTTAAAACAAATCTTCTGCTTGGAGCTGTAGTTCCCATATTATGTTCAAAACATATGTATCCCTCTTGAGTTTTGATTTTGATACCTCTTTGAATATTTAAAAATTACACCTCTACTTTGGCCTCTACTTTTTCCTGTGTGGTCCTTACCCCCTCTCACATATCTACGGCTGTAGGTTTTTCTCACACCTGAGATGCTAAGTAGAGAGGACAGTCAGCCTTAGTCTGATGGGTCATGCCTTTCCTCAGTCAGTACATGAGCATTTCTGAGAATGATACAAAAGTTATGACTACGACACAGGACACCTGAAGCATGGACGTGCCTCACCACAGATTCCTCCGTATCAACACTGTGTCCAGTAACTGCAATAAAGAGCTCCTTCTTCAAAGCTTAACTAATATTGGTGGGAATTAGAAATTTACATTTACTATCAAGTGCCAAAATCCGAACCATGTAACTGCATTTGGGAATCTGGCTGTAGCTTCACGTAACAAAAAATTATTTATATGAGGTTTCTAAGTTAGCTGAACCAAATTCCAGCCTCTCATGCAGAATCCTAACATAGCATTTCTTCCTTGTTTAATCAATCCCATGCCAAAATTTTCACTGATGTATCAAAAAAAAATTCTAGAATAACAATTCTGTAATACTTTACTCTACTTGAAAATTATTTCCACTGTCCACAGACTGTATACATTTTGACTAGTGTTTTCCACACTGGTCACTTAATAATTACAGTATTCTGAGTACTGACCTGCACTCTGCTGCTGTGGAATCTGAGTCTGATGTGGCAGGTTCCTATAAAAAACCATTTAATATCTTTAATGCTTCCATACAAAGTCTGAAGTGTATTATGATGAACACTCAGTATTCACACTTCTTTTTTTTTTTTGCTTGTGAAGCAATAATCTATTTGTACTATTCAAATACAGATGTCCAAAGGTTAGCCATGACCATTAAATAAAGACAATTAGTCCTAAAGTAGTTCTTATCATTTCACTTGTCAGCTACATTCAAAGGCTCAGACTTGGTGAAATGCCAGAGGCAACAAGAGTCACCATGGGTTACTGAAGTTCAGCAAAGTTTGGTTTCTGTAAGTGAATATTCCATATTCCATGAATACAGCAAAGGTGACAGCAGGTCCAACGTAGTTATTGGCTGTGGAATGAATGGTCAGCCACTTCTACGTGTCAGACCAGTTCACTTATCAAGGCAAAGTTGCTTTTCTGTGCCCTGCTTAAATGTCTATTTTAACAGCTACCAGACAGAGGTGTTTTTACAGTGTTTTTACAGAGAGGAATTAGTTAGCATTATGGAGGTGAAGCAGATAAATATCCCATGTACAACTCAAGAAAGCTTTTGGTACAGGATTTGGCACCCCAATCATAAATGCTATGCTGAATAGAGAATCATCATGCTATTCTGAATAGAGAAGCTGTAAAAGATGGGGCAGAGCACTTTGCAGCACTTGTACAAGGATAATTTATACAGCTGTCCTTTCTGGAGAATTTAGCTTCTGGGACAGGGAGAAGAAAACACTCCTGCAGCATGGATCTACATTGTGAGGGGAATTTAGGACAGGCATGTCTAAATTAGGACTGAGTTAGAGCTGGCACAGGACCAGTACCACTGGGGCCATGCAGGCCTGCCAGCAGAGGAGGCACCAGCTGGACCTGGTGTTACAGCACAGCACTGGAAAACACCAGCCACTTCTGAGACCACTGCCTCAGACCTGCTCAGCCCCAGGCACCTCAACCAAACCTTTCCAGAAATACCTCTTTGCTACAGCTCTATGGAGTTATCTGAATTAGAACATGTGCAAGCATTGGTCTGCCTCACTAGTTTCACTAAGTTACTGAACTAAGTTAAATGAACTCTAAGGAACAGGAATTAAGGATTTTTCTGGTTTCTGTCTTGGAAAGAGTGTCAACAATGGAACCAAAAGAAAGCTATAAGGATTTTTCTTGGCAAGCCTGAATTTATTATCTGTGTAATGGAGTATGTTCTTCTGTTCAATGTCAACGTTTCAAACACAAACCGTGTGTGACAGGTACATGACTAACCACTTACAAAGTCTAGATTTTCTGGTATAAAACTACCACAAATTTGGTAGTTAGTTTTACACCAGAACCCCAAAGATATGGTTCAAGAGACAGGGTGTCTGAAATAGAACAGTTTTAATTGAATCCTCTGTCAAAAGTAGTTTTTCTCCAAAACATGCAGAAATCTAACTGTTCCATGCCAAGCCTCTTGCAAGCCTGCAGACTGAAAGCCAGCCATTTAATCCTATAACAGAAGGCCTTTCTTCCTGCTGGAAACGCAAACATCAGAGCAATCTTGAACTGGAGAGTCATTACTGAATCCTCCCACAATGAACACATTTCGGAGGACAAGCACTGGAATCTACAGTGAGGTCATGCAGCACAGTGAGCACCAGGAGCCAGAAGCGAGAGTGAGCACTTACTGCTGTGTCTGCATCAGAGGCATGCTGGTGTTGTCGTAGCTGTCCGTGTGCAGGGGCGGGACGATCTCGCCCGTCACGGGGTGGAACACGGGCAGCGTGGAGAGCGGCCACGCGATCTCCCTGTTCTTGGACATGTCACGAAGCTCTTTGGTTGATTTCTGTATAGCACTGTGGTGCACCAACTGGATGCTGTGTCAGAAGGAGATAAAATAGTGAATACATACTTTAAGTGCTTTATGAAAACAGAGAGAAGTTTGCAATTATTATTAAAGTACAAGGACTTTGATGCATGCTACAGACTACAGTGCAACAATTACAACCTTCACACAGTTAAATTAATAAATATTTATTTAATTTTTTAAGGCAGTAATTATTCCATTAGATTTTTCTGTCTGAATGGATATTTTTCATAGGATGCAAGACTGTGCGGTTTGTGGCTGATGTTCCATTTATTTGCTGTAGTTAAAGTTTTAGTTAACTCCTGATTCTTGTGGTAGATCCATAAAAGCTTGTAAATTAATTTTAAAACACTCCGTACTATAGGCACTGGATACGTTCCAGGATATTTCTTCTCCTGTTCACTGCCTTTAAGAGACAGGTTGGAAAGTCCAATAACCAGGAGTATTAATTGCATATTAATATATTTATTCTAACAGCACTATTTTATTTTGAATTACAGTCTTTATTTTCAAACCCTTTTTATTCTGGTCTTCTATCCTTGCCAAGACTCTGATTTAAAAGCAGCTTTCACATTTATGAATTAAACCATGAATTAGAGAGAATGAAAGAAGATTATGACACATATGTATGAAGCATGACGAGCTACTGAGAATGAAAATTAAATGGTAAAAGAAAAATAACAGGAAAGAAGACACTTACTCTGGTGTTTGCATGTTTCTCTTTTCCCTAAAAACAAAACAAAATTTATGAATTAAATAATAGCATTGATAGTTGGAACATTAATCTATCTGATGATGAAAACAGTACATGATGTAGAAATGCTGACAAGGTTATTGCTAAATGCAACTTGGCAGCATTTGCAACGGGGTTTATGATGAGGCCTTGATGAACGCACGTAGAGAGATGTGATAGTGGTGACAGACACACAGACACACACACAGGGAAATGAAAAATGCAGGTTAAAGAACAAGCTTCTGGCTAAAAGAAATTCTGTGACAAAATGAAATTGTAGTTTGTGTAAGAAATGGCAGAAATCACGTTACTTGCTGCTTTCCTTTTATGTGTTTTTCTTTGATAATCTGTCTAAATTCAGTTAATCTCCTCAACCAGGTTTATGTTTTGAAAGTTAGCATTTTAGAAATTACTTAATATTCTCCTGAACCAATGATCCTTTATTAGTATTTTATTTTCTGGAGGCCTTTTGGAGAGCTGTGCACATGTGGAGATTTTGGGGAGTTTTGTGCATATGTTGAGTATTTTAACCCTTTCTAGAACAACTAATGGCCCTACATCCACCTGCTTGGAAATTAGTGCATGTGCTTAAGTGTAAAACAGTTCTGTATTACAAACAGATAACTTTTGGCCTGTTTTAAATGTTTATAATGAACTGAATGGAGATATTCTAACAAATAACCTTCTATGCATTATAATCTTAGAAAAATCAAGAGTTGCTTATTAGCATGTTCAAGTACTCACACTCCTTCCCGTCGGCAGCACATGATATAGGCAAGTATTAGAAAAAGCACTAGTGCTATTGCCGAGGGCACTGCCAGTGTAATTAGGAAATCCGAGTAATAGTCTCTGCTTTTCAGTGTATCAGAAGGTGGCTTGTATTCTCCACCATCAGGTAATATTCCCTCTCCACGAATCACTTCCTGAAAGGTGGAAACTTGTTTTGTATTGTCAACCTAATACCCAGGGAAAAAAAAGAAGAAAAAAAGACTATTAAATAACAAAGTAACATAATGTAAAAACAGGCAGGTATTTAACTAACCATAACATATAAAAAGATCCATGTTACACATTTTACAAATTCTATACAATTTAATCCAACCACTTGTTTTTTCAGTAATAGAAGCTTAGATTTTATGAAGCTTCCGATCAGTGTGATAAGTAATGTTATAATATTACTACTCTCTTTTGCGCTTAGCAGAGATACCGTGTCTTTTACTGATTAATTTTAGGCATATCTCACACAAACAGTATTTGAGTACAGATTTGGTAAACATCTTTAGTGCAAACTAATTAACTGATTCTGATTTCTTTTTGATTAATTAATCCATTTCTTACTAGTCTTCCTAAATGACAATACTGTCCTCTCTTGTATAAAGGTGGCAAAAATGAAGAGTCACATACCTACAATGTCCTTCCTCCTCTTTCTCCTTCATATCACACTTTACATCCAGTGCTCAAAAAATCAAGAGCCATCAACTGAACTGCCAAGGACAGCTCATTGTCTTCCTCACACAAATTCAATTAGCCTCCACAATTTTTGTGTGTGTTTGTCTGTACCCAATGATCCTAGAAATACAAACCTGTTTTGCTGCTAAATTTCCTATTGCTTTTGATTGCCATTCCCAGATGACTTAATTTTCTACATTCGTTTTTTTTGTTATCTTCAGTTAGATGTTACCATCATATTTTATCAGTGCTAGCTTTAAGATCATTAATCTCCACATCATTAATACAAATAAAATACACTTGCTTACATGCTTGACCTTTTGTCTGACTTGTTATTAAGAAATCTTGCAAATGATGGTCACTTCTTTATCATTTACACTTCAAGGCATAAAATGCTGTATTACAGCTTAGGCAACAGGGGAAGAGATTTGTATGAAATTTCAGAAATCCCGCTGAGCCTCAAATGTGTGCACGTGCGCGCACACACACACACACACACATATATGTAAGTGTTTGTTTAACAAAAATTAATTGATGCATTCTCTGCTCATTAATTCCAGAGCAGCTTCTATGTTAGGTACACTGAGTTCCACCTGGCCGCTCAGCTGAATCTCAAACCCTAACAATGCACAAAAAATATGTACTTATTGATGTGACTGACAGAGGTCCATACCCAGTGGGAGAACAAGCTGTCAGAGAGCAGCTTCAAGTGGAGCATTGCCCATCCTTGCAGAATGTGGGACCCCCACACCTACATCCACTCTTTATTTGGGTGCTAACTGCCAACACTACCTCATAAACAGTGTGAGGATGAGGATATGATGGCTCTATTTTCTATCGCTTGTTTAAATTGTGGATATGGGAAACAGAGCTCAACTCCCTCCCAGCCCGTAGATCTGGGGAGAATTCCTGTCTCTCAGCTTGCCTTGTGAAAAGCAGACTGTGATTAGACAGAGAGAAGCTTGGCTCCCTTTTCCCTTTGATGCAGCAGGTTACAGCAGAAATGCTGCTGGCAACAGTAAACACCCCTAAGACAGTTTAAATTCAGTTACTGTGGCACACGGCCAAAACAAGTGCTGAATTCCAGAAGGTTGTGTTATAGCTGCTGCAGAAAATAACACTTCTCTGAAAGCCTGTTCCTGTTACACATCCCAGGGTGATCTCTGCTTTCCTCAAACCAGCATGACAATGCTGCTTCATGATTAGTTTATGAGCCACTGCCACTGTCAGGCATTTTTTTTTCTGAAGAAGTACTCCTAACCAGCTTCTTTTCCTTCTGCATGGGCACAGCCGACTGTTCTTGCATTAGTGCACTATCCCTCTGCTGTTTCTTTTAAAATTCATCCTGTTTTCCAAGACTGTTTCTCCAATTTCTCAAGACCTTTCTGTCCTTCAATGCACCTGCAGATCCTTTCACTTTCATGGGGAACTACGAATTTAATTTAATAAGCACATACCATCATCCAGCTATTAATAATGAATAGCCAGGAATTATTATTAATTCTGCTATGATTATGGCTACCAACCAGCTCTGCACTATTTCCTGCTTCATTGAGGCCATGTTCCTGAGCTTGCTTGCGAGACAGTATCAAAAAACCTTACCAAGAAGGAATGACATTTGCTGCTCCACCTTTCTTCCTTGTAGAAGGAAATGGAAGACTTGACAGAGTTTGTTCTTGCCAAAGACCAGCTGCCTTCTGCTATTTTTCAGGTCCTGGTAAATATTACTGTATACATTTGGGCCCTTTAAAATTTCTCAACAGAAAGCCAATAAAAAGCAAATAATCTGGGTATTCTTTTGAAGTAAGTATTTTCCAACTTTCTAGAACCTTTCCTAATTATTGGTGTATAGGTAGAAAAGACTGGAAGTTATCCAATCAACTTTGTGTATGAATACCTTTCCCTGTACTCAGTAAGTTTTTCCATCCAGTGTTTGATATCTCCCTTTCAGCTTCCTCCTAGGTCACGTGTGAAGCAGCTCAACAACCATCTAAATTTATGTACCTTCACCATCATTGTTCAGATTTATCTGCAACATTCTCTTCCAATACTGTATTATTTCTTGATTTTCCTTATGGAACTAAAAAAAAAACCTTAAAAAGCCTCTCTGGGAATTATTCTCCTTTCATGGCAAATAGTCTAGTGTTTGGTTATCTTTTTTCTTGCATTTGACTGAGAAGAATGTTCCTATTTATTATTTAAGTAGCCAACATTACTTTCATTCCCTTTTCTATTTAATTTTTAACATAAAATATATTTTAGACAATTTTCAGGATCAGTTTTTTAACAGCATAGTATTAATTGGTCAGTGTAGAATCAGAATCTGAGAAAACATGTATGTATGCACACACTTTTTAAATAAATGTAACCAGCAGCATCAGCATTCTGAATTAATGAACTACACCTCTCATTACTTTTACTTTTTAAGCCCTGGAGTTCTCTGGCCATTTATAGAATTCACCGCTAGTGAAAAAAAATACAGTGGTTTCACTGGGCTCAACTCTAACAGAATTTAGCCTATGTATCAAAACCCTTTCACAATCTTAAGAGTGTCTGCTAGGTGGAAAAAATATCAGTCACAATAAAGTGGAAGTGGCAATGTTGTCTGACCAGACTGGCAAAACTCTTACCTGTACTTCTACAAACATCACTTTCATGCAATAATAAAATAACTCACCAGAGAGATTTTACACCAGTCAATATGGAATTGAGTACGAAATTTTTTATCACAGGTTATCACAGGCTCCATCTCTTGACTGCACCTCAGCTGATTTTGTGGGTTTTCCACTTCTCGTAAACACGAAGAGAAAGGAACATCTGCTCCAACCATCACATACACACTGCAGAAAGAGATGAGTGACAGACCAGCAGGATGTCTCACAAATCCCCAAAGGACAATGATGTACTCCTCCAAATATTAGTGCTGTACACAGTAACATTCAGCTGTTATTTAAAGATTGAGATTACTTTTAAAAATAATTTTCCTTCATAGTATACTTTTATCTCTTTAAGCATACAAGTACCAGACTGAAATCAAAACAACTTTCCTAGCTGCTTATTAAGACATATTCTGGTTTGCTTGGTAATGTAAATGTTTCAATACCATCAGTTGTGCCAATTTCTATGAACTCAAAGAGATCCAAGTATGGCTTCCTCATGTAAGCAAATCAGTACTATTTTTGAAAACTGCATTAAAATCACATCATTTTGTTTTAAGGAAAACTTTAATCTTACTCATCATAGATTTTTTTTCAGAGTTTCTTGCCATGATTTCAAAATAAACTCACAATGACTAGTTATTGCTAAACCTAATACAGATATGAACATGCTAACCCCCAGCTGCTTCTGAAAGATTCCATACTGTAGCTATGCATGGCCAACAAAGTCTGCTTCAGAATACTGAAAGCTGAAGGTAAACCTCATACTTGATTTAGCATTACCATACATAAAATAAGAGCCACTGCACTGATTGTATTATTCATTGTCATATTTAGGTGTATGGAATGCTGCTGTAAAATACAGGCTGCTGCACCAGGTTATAATGTACCAATGGATTCTGAAACAGAAATTAGGTCCCAGGTGCCACTTGTTACAGTAGGCATTATCTAACTAAGCATTTCAAGTGTAGCCATTTGTATAAGTGACTCTGCTATTACTCTGGCTAGTACAGAAGCCACTTTACACCTTTTAATATGCTCAAAAACCTCAGACACACAAAAAGGTTCTGAAAAAGCCAGTATTTTCTGCACACATCTCGTATTTTGAACCTTCATCCCTTTCTTAGATACTATTTGACTCCAAAATATCTAAAATTATCTAAAAATAACTAGGCATCTTCACTTTCACCACAAAAAAACACTGTCAGAACCACATTTGAAAAAACTGAATCCTTACTAGTTTCCCATTAAATACTGTTCACAACAGTATTTATGGTTACAAATCACAACTGGAACCGGTCCATTCCAGCAGTTTGCACTCAGTAACCTGAGCTGCCCAGGCACCGTACAACTTTCAGAAGAAAGTCAACAGTGCTCTTGAATCACATAACTAGCTCACTTAGTGAGAACAGCTAAAAATTACACTGTTACATGCAAACTGTTGTTAGAAATTGAAGTGTCTCTGCTCTATCATAACTTGCTTCAAAATTTTGAATTTAATGAATTGGGAACGGTTAAAAACTTGAAAAGCATGCTGCCAAGTGACTGCTCAGAAGTAAAACTGGGATTACAAAAAAATCCATATTTACTACCAACTCATTTATAATTAAAGGAATTTATTAGTATTCCTTAGATTATAACATCCATATATAGGAACTGTGCCCTGTTGTAGTGGTATCTAACACAATAAACTCATATTATAACTGGGGCTCAGAACATGAGTAAACTTTTCATATCTAATTCCAAAACATAAAACAGCAATTGCAAAGTATCTAGAAAACTTGAAAAAATATTAGGCTTCTGAGTAACAAAAAAAAAAAAGTGAAGCAAAGCCATCATACTGACACATGCTTACCCCTCCTTCATGTCATTAATGGGAAGGGGAACTCTCCCTCCCCTGTCAAGGGCTGAAGTAATGTTTATAGCATTCAAGCGTTCTGGCTGCCATACATTTTTCACTGCTCCGAGGAAGTCACCCAGAACTTCACTTGCCAACATTTCTTCTACATTCATATTCCTTATGAAGAATTCCGCTTGATATGGTAAAGGAAAATCTACTTATGATGAAAAAGAGTGTCGCATTAAACAAAGGCTCCACACATCCAAAAATAAATCTTCAAAATATCTGGAGTAATGATTAATGTAATACTACTTTAAGATTGATACACCTTTCCAAAAATCCTGTATTTGAATTAGCTAATTTTGAACCTACTGTGATTATGTTTAATTCAATAGAGAGTACCATTAGCTGCTACTTGAGCTGAAAACCTTCAGTTATTTATAAAACAACAGAGAGATGAAGAAGTAGACTAGAGGAAAAGAGTCTCAGTTGGTAAAACTTCACTAAACAGAAATAATTACATTCAAGCTAATTTGGGGGTTAAAACCAATCTGCAGCAACAATGGATTCCAACTTGCAACACTCCAGAATGTAAATGTAATAAAGAGAACTGATTTTAAGGTCCAAATGTCCATATATGCCATAACCTGTTGTTTTCTGACTCTGCCTATACAATTGTTCATTGCATAAGGTATACACAGAACTAAGGAAACGAAACAACATGCAGAAAGAGAGTGAAATCCTTCATGTAAGGTCCCTTTGAAAAGACAGAAGAAATGTCGAATTAGAAGCAGTTTAATGAAAAACAAAGATGCAAACATTTTACTGTGAGTGAAAAAAACCAGTCCTGAATGACAGAAATAATCTGGATTAAAAAATCAAAACTAATTAAAGCAGGAAAAATTCTCTTACTTATCCCCTGTGCCTCTATGTTTAGTTTGAACGCCAGACAACTATTTTACGGTATTTATCTTCAAAAGCAGGAGCCCATAAGAGGGTTTTGCTGATTCAGTTAAAAATACAACTAGCTATATTCTGTACATACCTTCTGCTGACATTATATTAATGATCAAATTGTGTCTCGCTGTTTCAAAGGTACGCCTGTTATACGCAGTGATCTAGAGTGAAAAAGATTACAAAACAATGCAAAAATGAAAATTATATAAATGAAACATCAGTGAAAGTTAAATTGATAACTCAGAAATACTTATCAGTTTTTAAGTACTTTGCCTCCTTATTTTGAAACCTATGAACATTCATTCACTAATATAAAATTTGAAAGGTAAGGTCAATTTATTTAATGCAGTACTACCTTCAAGTCAGGATACTGGAATTTTCTTGGCCAGTCCAGAGCCAAATAAAATTAATGAACATGTGGAAATAATATATTTTGGTCCTGATAGAAGTGTTCTGCCATATATGTGTATTCTTTCTCTTCTGTTATCTTAAAGAACCACCATAAGGACAGATTGGTTCCTCCATTTCCCCATGCAGCCTCCAATCCCCATCTCCATCAAAACTGTGAGATCTAAATTCATCAATAGCTCCTAGGAAATAAACTATGTGGAGAGGTTTTTTGAAGGAAAAAGTGTTGTGATGCCAGGAATCTTTGGGACTGCTATTTAGTTTTAGCTCTGGAGCCAGTGAAGTTTCACTCCATGAATGAATTCAAAATAATGCTCCAACACAAGCAGTTTTTTAAAAAATGCTGGAATCTGTAAATGTATGAGAAGTGAAAACTAGAAGGCAGATGCCACATTTGTGACTCTAATCTTTTGAAACATAAACCTTCATGAATAAAATATGCAAGGATACTAACCTAAAAGTTAAAATATCTAGGATACCTTAAATGCATGCAAGTGGTTACTTCTCAGTGGTGACTGTACTCCAAGGCTGTACTACAATTACGTGATCATTCATAACAAATACAGAACAAGGCTGGATTATCACTATAATTATGTATTACCTTCTCTACCTTTTTTATCCCTGCAAGGTGATAAATCTTTCATGGAATAAACTGAAAAAAACTAATTTTCTTTCTAATTTTAGACTTCAGTTCACTGATTTCAAGAGCAAAGGAGAGCCAGAGGAGTTACAATAGTGACAGAACTATGTTACTTCTCAGCAAACAGAGCTACAAACCACTGTGACACTGACTATTAAATAAATAAAAGTAACAGATGCTGCCCTTCTTTTAAAGGATTTGAATGAAAAGGAAAAATGCTGTGGAGTATCTACTGCAGGTTTGTTTAAGTGGAGAGGGAAAAGCTTACCCAACACAATTAGATCTCATTTAACATTACAATTTCATTATAAAATTAACAGAAAATAAATTTGAGATTTCTCTAGTCCTAATTCTGCTAATTTTTCAAAGGGTTTCTTCAACAGCAGTTGAACCACTAGTACCCAGAAAACCAAACCCCTGGTCATACGAGCTCTGTACCGGAGCCAGGCAGTACCCACTATGAGCCTGCACTCCAGCAGTGGGAGCTGCCAGCACAGCCCACCCACCACAGGAAGGCATGGCAGAGATTGTCTCTGTCCTGAATATTCATTCAGACACAAACTGTCTTTGCACAGCTTTCAAAGGAGCTTGAGCTCAAGAATGTTACCTGCTCTACTGCAGTGCTATGCATAATGCTGGGCTCTCCTAATCATGAGGTCTCCTCCAGTTAAGTGAGCTCCCCATGATATCCCCTTAGGAATTATATATAACATGATGGAAGTTATATTCAGGCCAGGAATATGCAATCACTCCTCTCAGAGGGCACTAGGAAGAGGATCAAATGCCATCTGCCCTTCTCACACACCACAAATTAATTCAAAATCTAAGACTGGAACTGCAAGGAATTAATTTGTACCCTAGGCAAGATTTATTTCAAATATGGCTTTGGGTCATGCTTA
>VYZP01075419.1:4306-21744 GCA_013400635.1 Hypocryptadius cinnamomeus
CATGAAGAGTCTGATAAAACATTCCAAGAGAAAAAGTATTGCACATTGCCACCTTAAAACAGCCCTCTGTGAAAGCCAGCAAGAGAAATTATTATCAGTGTTGTCTCAGTTGCAGAACTTTTCCAAGAAAACAATTACTCTTCCTGTGAGTGCTGACACTTCTACAAACAGTGGTAATTTAGCAGTTATTTTCTGGAATATTCTTTCGGAATAGATTTGTTCAGTGTGTTCCAGATGACACTTTTTTAACCTAAAAATGCAGTTCCAATTATAGTTTGTAGCATAGTATAGTGAATAAATACATACTAAAACTTTAATGACAGTTATTAGATGCTGCAAGAGGAAAAAATATGTATTATGTACTGCTATACCTCATATAGCATCACTTGGATAAGAAATATGAACGTGTTAGTGTTTGGTGGTGTGTGCCTCAAGAAACTTAACCTGGTGTCTTTAAACATATTTCTATATTTACACACCCCTATGTGACTGTCAGACCCTCTTTGTATGAAGGAACTCAAACTTACTTTACACACGCTAGAAGTATTTTACTACAGTAGGAAGAGATGACCCTACAGATTAAAGGATGTCCTTATCACTGCTAATGTATACAGTACCACTGGAAATTGCACTGGCTCAGTTCTAAAGAAACCACTTGGCCACTTTTCCACCAGTCTGATAAAGCAAGATATGCATGCACTGAACTGCACTCTGTGCAAAGGAAAAGAAAATCTGCTTAAATACTAAGGTCTTAGAAGCTCCAACACAAAGTTTACTGAGCCACAGTGAATAGAGTAACATAGATGTTGGGACAATATTTTAAAGGAGGTATCCCTGGGACGAGCTAAGCACACCTCAGGAGAGGTTGCTTCACCTTCCATGGCCAGCATGTCCCAGGCAGAGACCATGGCTGTACTCTCAGGGTGGGAGTCCAGCCAAGCTTGCTGCAAGAACCTTTGATTTCTCAGATATGTCCCATCCCAGCCCCTTTGTCTTCCCCAGGTCCTGAGAAAGCTAAACTGCCACTGCCACTGCCAGAGGGGAGGTGCACACTGCGTCCTTGCCACCCAAGGGAGAGGCTCCCTGCTACTGCTGCAGTAAGCAGTGGAGAGGTGATGCTCTGCCCGCTCCAGGGATTTCTACAGCAGGTATTTTTGTGACCTGGCAGACATTCCCTTTCTGAACAGGCAAGTTTGAGTTTTGCACTGTTTTTTGGGGGAATTTTGCAGGGGGAGGGGAGTGGCAAGGGAAAGGCAGAGGGATTGTTCTTTTTCTTACAGGAGGAACAGCTCAGACAGGCACTCTTGAAGCTCAAGTGGCAACATAAAGGAGCATAACAAGAGGGAGACTGAAAATCCTGCATACCTTTCCCTTGACTGTCTGTTGTATGACATTTACCAGATGAGTATATGTAAAGTACCCTGTAATTAAGTTCATCTGATCATAATAATTTTTAGGAAACTTCAAAAACTATGTCAAAACTCAGAAGCCAGAATAATTTGTATTTATTCTAAGTAGATGAGCATGTTGCTCAAGCATAAATTACACTTTTATTTAGCATAAATCAAGCCAAATGATTTGGTAGGACTGTGGAACTGCACTTCAGATATGACCTGCCCTTTGCTTTACTAACTGTTTGGAGACCCTTCCCATTTCCAGCTCACAGCACATGCCCATCTCCCTGACCTGCCCCTGCCTGCGCTTGCTCCTGCAGCACCAACCAGACCCACAGCCTGAGAGAGGAAGAAATTTGAAGTTGAAAGCTCTGCTGGACATAATGACAGGTGAAAATACCAAACTCCATTTGAACTCGGGCTCTCCTCAGGCATTTCATAGCTCCTGTCTCATGAAGGAACCAAACTCTGTAAATACATCACGGCCACATCTTTGCCATATCATTTCGGTACATGATGACTGCTGCAGTGTTAACAAGACACCTGCCCCTGCCCTATAGTCAGGGTGAAAGAAAAAGTTCATCAAGGGGAATATATTTAGATACCAGTGTCTCCCCAAAGCAGTATGTCCAAAAATAACAAACTCTAAAAGCTGTACACTAATCTCACCAGAGAGGACTAAAATTAAAACAAGCAAACAAGTAAATAAAAACAACAAAAAACAAAACAAGCAAACAAAAAAACAAGCAAAAAAACCCCAAAACAACCCACCAAGTATCTGACAATACTTATCTGACAGTGATTTAAATATCTGTGTTTCTCTTTTTTTCTTTTAAACCTGTATAGTTGTTAGCTTATTGCTAAATACCAAAGTATTTTAAAAGTCCTCGAGAATAAATGCTGCTGTGCAAGAAGAGCTACAGCCTGCATACCACACACCAAGCTGAATTCATCCTGTTTAGCCAACTATCCTGAGTTAAATACTCGTGAACAAAACAGATTTATTCATCTCCATTTTCTCTCTTCATGAAACAGATTTTCTGAATAAATACCATGTGTTTCCTGAAAAACACCATAATCATAGTTTAATGCTGGAATATGTTTGTAGCAATTCAACTTCCTAACACCATAATTTTAGCAAATGGGAGATTTAAAGACATGAGGCTGCAGGTGTTGCCCTCAAAGAGCGTGTGCAGGTGTAGAATGGAGCGGCAGCACCGGCAGCTGTACTTCAAGAGAGAGGAGCACTCCTCCTTGAGAATGCTGTCTCCCCTCAGCCCACTTGATGTGCAAATGTCTCTGAATCTCACTTTCCTGCGTCTGTGAAACAGAGATAATGAAGTTTTCCCTCCCAACAGGCCACCCCAAAATCTGCAGATTAATCATTCTTTTTTAAAGGGCGGACGCTGCTAACATGCAGTGTGAAAGATACATAAATGCTTTATTTATTTTTATATTTTGTATTTGAAATACAGCATGCCTTGGGTAGAACAGTTTGCCAATAAACATAAAAATACCATTAATATGTTCAGATTGTCATATCCAAAATCTGAAACCGAATCTATCATCAGCTGTGCTAGCAATGTATTTTCTGCCAAGTTGCCACGGGTTACAGAAATGCATGATGACAGCAATAAATAACTTTAATGACTGCTGATAATATCATGAAAAGAGCTCTGTGATACACTGACATCATTTAGAGGTTTACTAGACATTATTAAGCGTTGTATCATGCCTCAGCTTGTCAGCTAATCATAGCAAATTGCTTGTGTATACACATATTTTTCTCCATCTGCATGTATATGTAAAAATAAATATTATAGACTATTTATACATAATTTATTCAACTTATTTTCACTTGAACGTACCTAAAATAGAAGTATGCCAGTTACACAACTGGCATGTATCTGACGTGTAACTGGATGTACCTTTGGATTCTGTACAAATAAAAGACCTTTTCAAACAAAACTGATTACTATCCTCACAACCTCTCAAGCAGAGATGTGATCTAACACTACACACTGGAGCCTATTTGTTGCATGTATTTGCCATTCTTTAATGCTTTTTGTATTTGGCCTTCCTGGACGCTTGTTGGTATGACTATCACAACAAATAAGCCTTTCTGGGAACACCAGAAATAGAGTGGCAAGGTATTTTCACAAAAACCTGCAGTAATAAGAGTTTCATAATGAAATTACCTTCAAATTAAATAAAACAGGTTGGATGACCTCAATGTTTCTGCTTAAGTTAGAAAATATTGAATACTTTACATTATATCTTGATGTGTCTTCCTCCCATCACTCTGGGTCTACTGTTACCACAAAAAAAGAAAAAAACTTTAAGCCACTATTGCTGACACCATATAGTCCTAAAACACAGACATTACCAAAACAACTTTAAACAGTACATATTCTTTTCATATATGTTTTCATTTCATTAAGGAAGAAAATACTTCTGCTTTTTTTTTTTTTTTTGCATTTTAAGACATCCCTTAAAGAAGGGGAAGATCACTATTTTCAGATGTAATCGTTTCATATTCACAAGCCACATTAAATGTATTGTTAATTGGCAAAAAATAAGATTTTAAAGCCACGTTTTAAATCACGTACACCTGTCAAAAATACAAATATGACAAGATCCCTTTAAGAAGTGGCATTTAGCAATACCTATTGACATGGAAGGACTTTGGGAAGATGACATAAAGGCTTGCAGATGCACAACAGATCAGGGACTTACATCTGCTTCTGCAACTCACATGTCACCCTTTTCCATCCGCCATATGATTTGCACATCAACATGATTACACCAAGCTGGGTTATACATCATAAAATGCATTTGCCCGTCAAAAAGGTACCAATGCTATTCTTTCTCCTCCTTAAGCAACCATTCCCTGTGGGTTACATATCCCACAGCATTTAGGTACAAGCAAAGGGTTTATTTCCTAGCAACCTCCCGTTCTGAAGTGACACTATGATCAAGATTTATATGTTACAGGCATAATTTTAGGTATGATTATTAACTGTATTTAGTTTTAGGGACAAGATTTTTCACCTGTGAAAACTAAGAAAATATAAAGTAATCAATAACCATTCAGGGTCCTAACATAAGCATAGGGGCACAGCATGCTGCATTAACTTTTTTTACTCTCTTTTTTTTCAACCCTTTAAATGGTCTGAAGAAACATGGCCTAGAAACCTCAACAAAGTTGTAGAAATAGATAAATTTTTTTGCATTGTACGGTATGCAAGTTGTTGCACTCACATGGCAAAAAATCAAATGCTCCAAAGAGGCCTAGCTTAGTTCCTAAAAAATCCCAAAGATGACATGGTTTATTATAGGGTCATCAGCAGCCCTAAGAAAAGTTAAAGAAAGAAAGCAGAGAAAAAATCATTATGGCTGATTATGTTGTCTCAATAACAAGTATCTATTAAAAGAACCTGAACTTCCATGCTGTTTCTGATAAACCTTCCAGTACATGACGAAAGGATTTACAGCTACCAAGATTATGAGGTGGCAGGAGTCAGATCCATTTCTGCACCTCTTCTCAAGGGTCACTTAATGTGGAGGAAGGAAAACTTGTGGGGCCTCACTTGGCACTTCTCAGCCTAAGAAGCTCCAACTGAATTAAAACAAAACTAAGTTCATTAATAAGTAGCATCCCTACTAGGAAGTCTAAATGAGTCTTTTTTAGCATTGAGCCTTTTGTTTCCCTCAGGATAAAGTGCTTGTGGAGTCAATTCTCAAACAAGACCATAACTTCCTAAAAGTCATCTCTGCCCTCCTTCCTTCAAAGGGCTCTGAATCTGAGTGTGCAGCAGCACACAGAAATTGGTTAGTGTTGGCAAACAGCGTGACAACTGCAACACAAACCCAAGAGGGGAAAATAAACAACCCTTCAGTCATCCCAATCATTGGAGCCATGTGGGCATTTAACATGCTGTGGGTTCCTCGGGTCTTGGAGAACATAAATTAGTGCAATAAGTGATACAATTAATGAATTTCAGCAGTCAGATATAAGCACGAGTAATGTATCCAGGAATAAATCAGGCAGTTGTTAAACAACAAAGCCTTGTTGCTTTGGGCTATCCTGAATTCCTAGGCTCTCCTTGGATCCACTCATGAAACAAAATCACTTTCCAGACCAAAAAAAACCACCCTGTAAACATATAGGGATGAAATTTCCTCTCAGACTCCTTTCATTCAATGCACCTGTTTCCCAGACCTACCTTGCCCCCCGAATGTCTCCTATTTCTAGGACCTGAGAGTAATTTTCTCCCTGTCCGGCTTCATGCAATGTCTCCCAACTCTAGCTTCTGTTCAAGAAGGAAAGAATTTGTCTATCTAAACACCTGATCCTGAGTGTCTGCATTTTCAGGCATCATATCTCCCTTCCAAAGGCTGAGTGAGGTCTCTTCCAAAATCTATTTCAGTAATTTGGGATGAGTGAATGAAGTTGTCTGTGCCATAGAAACCATGCCAGGGGATTCCATCAGGAGTGCAAAAAGTTCCAAATATTGTAATACATAAAGAAAAAAATGCCCATAAATATCTGTAAATAATATCATTTTGATAACTTCTATCTACAGCTTCATTTTCTAAGGCAAGCATTTGAAGACTAGTTCTTTCCAACATGCATATCTGCCCTGCAGATAAATATTTGCTCTGTTTAGCAGTTGAGTGCTTGGCCCAGCTTGTAAAGGGTGAAAAAAATTCCCAAAGCAACAAAATCAAATTACTGCTATTTTAAAATCCTAATGAATGTGAACAAGCAAGTATAAGGCAGAAACTCCTTTCTAAAAAATGAATGAATTCAAGACACTCTTTTGGAAATGGATTACTTTCCTGCCAATTTTATGTAAAAGTTATAACATTTTGGATAAAAGTCCAAATTGTTAAGAAAGCAACTTACCAATTCTTGAACTTTGACAATCTGGTTTCCTTTGTTTGAAAACTTAGAGCTTTGGTAAAAACAGAACTGTGAATTATCAGCATGGATTTTGCACCATTTTAAGACAAGCAGATATAGTTAAAAGAATCCAAGTCCATGTATGCTCAGCCTTAATGGAATTTCCCTAAAATGACACATTTTTCCTTTCCTGTCAGGTATGCTAGCCAACCAGACAACAGGCTAAAGCAAAGAGTAAATATCTGACACAAGAAAGATGCTGCTGTGACACAACATACATGCATTTTAAATACTTTGATCAACCCAGATTTTACAGAATCTTTCACAGAATTTTATAGAAAATCCTGCTCCCTAGCCTTTCTGCAAACTCAATCAATAAGGATACTAGAGAGTAGAATATTTATAAAGTGTCAAAACATTAAAATCTATCACAAACTGACCACACAAAAGTGGTCTGAAGTTTCGCATCCAGTTAAATTAAAATTCCTGAGACACCCTGATTTCCCCTTTGGATTTAAAGACAGCTGTAATTTACAGCTCTTTTCTGTTTCTTTCTACCCCCTTGCGTCCGTGGGAGGGTGTCAGCCACTGGCTGTGCTGGGTGATGGTGGGGCATGGAGGGTCCATGGGAGCCTCCCTTCACTCAGAGCCATAAGGGACAAGGTGTGCTGGGCCCACGGACAGCAGCTTTTGAGGGGCTTTTTGAGAGCCTCCCTCTGGGGCACGTAGCATGTAAAGAGGTGAAAGTTATCCATATGCTTTGCACCACATGGGAGGAGAGCTGCTTGCTGCTGGACCCTGAAAAGCAATCAGGAGGCTTTCTCAGGGCAAAGGGCAGAGTGGTTACCTGAGGATGGTGTGTACATGAGCTTTCTACTGCACTGGTACAGATTCCAGACCTAAATATAGGTCCTGGCCATTGCCAGCTTAGTCTAGTAACCCGAACCCTGAGGGGCAGCTCCTTTGGCCAGCACCCTTCCTGCTGCTCGCTGGTATGTGTTAAACAGCTACTCATACAGGCCCTGCTGCTGGGACTCCCAGTCCAGCACCCTCCTGACGGCTGGTGACGCTCTCACAGCACCTTCCTGCAGCCACCATGCAGCTGGTGAGCTGGAGCAGAGCGGCTTGTTCCCTCAGGAACACTCAGCAATATTCCTCTCACTCAGCAGGATCCACATCACAGCAGTCCCTACTCTACATCTCAAAAATTGCCCTGAAACTTGCTATGGAAAGTCCAAATTTTACACAAATCTCAGTGAAAACTGGATTCTCACTTTTAGGTGGAGGTCAGAAGTCTGGAGAAGAATTAAAAGCTGTCAAGAACAAAATAGCACACAGCAAAAATTTCTCCTTCATGTTCTAAGGAGATATTCACAAATCATGAACCTGCCTCACTTATTTTGGTAATGCTTTACTGAGTAAGGGCGAGGTGTTGGCTGTCACTACATCTTGTTCCCCAACCTACTTAGCACAGATCCAGCTCCTCGGCTTTTTAGCAAAACCTCTGTGATGCCAATAAAGTAGTCAAGCTAGGAAATGAACCTGGAAAAAAAAAATCAGGCGACTGAGGAAAGTAAGTATACAATCAAATAAAGATGATGGAAGAAATTAAAGCATGAGAGCTCAGTGAAAAGCAATCAAACAGTTCCAGACATTGATGTGCCATAAGCAGAGGCTTTCAGCCAGAACTGAAGACAACTCTGATTTTTAGTAAGGCTCCAAAACAGCCCAACCTTTGAAATGCATAATATATATGCAAGAGTCTTACGAAGACCAAGTTGAGTTCTTCCATATTCTTTGTGTGCAACTCTGCACCCTACCCTTTTTGACTCTTGACATTTTGGGTGACGGCAGTCTGGAGTATTAACTGGTCCTCATCCAGGATTTCTCCCAGCTCCGTTGCAAAACATCCTCTCAACACATGGTTTCCTCAGATACTCCTAGCCAGACAGGTACCCCCCAGATACTCCTGAGCTATCCAACACCCCTCTCCAAAACCAAAGTAACACACAAAAACCACCACTCTCCAAATTACCGCCAAAGCTCTCTAGAGTGAGCTGATTTTTAGAGCGTCACTAAAATGTTACACAAAATTGAGGTAAAGATCATAAAATTCAAATATTTCAGCACCACGGACCTGTTTGTCCATATTGAGTAATGCATATTGCATATAAAAGTGCATCTAAATTAACACTTCGTGACAATCAGTAACATACATAAAGGGATGTGAGAAAGGTAAGAAAATCAATGTTGTGAATTGAATATATATATGGAGTTTATCTTTAAAAATGAAAGACACCTTTATACTATAGGCCTTGATATCTTTGAAGAATTACTCCCAGTACTGCCTTAGGAAGGATACCAGGGAAGCATATTATTCTGCGTAGATGAATTGCTTGTCTATATATTTTCCTTAAGATTCTGGAGCTCTTGGATTATGTTTTGTAAATCAGTTAGCTTCCTAGCCAGAGATTAAGGTAAATTCTGCTAAGGACTAAAAGTTGACTTAGAGCATTAAGAAGGATTAATGTTTAGCTGTGGTGAAGCTGAAGTACTAGGTTAGCATGTTTACGCAGTGCTGTAGATCACAATTAATCCAAAATTAGTATAAAAGATCAACAGCAACTGCTCTCACATGCCAGCTTGGCTTAGTCCTAAAATCAAGACTTACTTTGGGGGCAATCTGTGTGCAAAGTTGCCGTGCATGTGCCCTAATAGGTTTAAAGCTTTCAGAAGAATCCATGCATTTTAAATGTTTAGCTTCTTTGCCCTCTGCTTTGAGAAAATAAATGTAGAAATCAGTACTCGAGATGCTTCTGCTTTCTGTGTCACAAATCTGTCAGAATAGATTGGTGCTAGCAATGAACAAAAGCAAATACAATTTCCTGCCTTATAAAGAAGAGGTTTTTAAAATATGTGCTTTCATTCATCATTAGAGATTAATAAAAATAACAGCATTTTACTGGCAGAAAATGCTCATTTTGTACAACAAAAATAGATAGAAGTACACATGATGTGCAGTTATAGACATGGGCATATATAGTTTTGAAAAATATATCTCTGTTCTGTAACCATACAAAGTGTGTAGTAATGTATTTAAAGATGTCGGTGGAAGATGATCTTAAGTGACATGCAACAACATAGTTTAAGAGACAGAGGTGAGGGTCTGGGGTCCTCTCAACTTCAAAGTCAGTTTAAATGATGACATCTAGCTCTCTCCAAAACCGACAACTCTATGGTCTTCAAAACAGGAACCATGTTGCAACATGCAGTGTGTAACCCAGCTCAGAGTGCTCGTGCATCCAGGCTTGAGCCCAGCATGGCTGGCCCAGCCCAGCCCTGTACCCTTACATATCTGCTCTCCTCAGCCTCAGGAAAGGAGGGCTGGGAAGGCCAGGGAGGGAGTCTGGAAGGCAGCCCATGGCTCCAGCATAGGGGCTACCACACCTCTGAGATCACTCAGAAGAGAGCAGCATGTGCTGTTGGGGATTGAATGCAGTATGCATAAGGAGGCTGCTCTGGAGGCAACCATCATCAGACAGGGTGGTCCTACTGTTATGGAGCCTGTATGTCCAGCAGCAAGGGATTAATTGCCCTTAAAGCAGAAAGCAGGTGCCAAACTAAGAGATTTGTCTGACCTGCAACATGTGGAATTAAATAGTTGAAAGTAAAAACAAGGCCATTGTGTAGAACAGAAGCCCTGCCCTATGAGTCAGACTATAAACCCCTTGAGTCCTTTGGGGGAGGATTGATCCACTGTAGGTGTCTGGGGTCTTTTTGTGGCTTATTTATTTCTTTTTGGGCAGAGCCTTTTCTCTCTCATCCATAAATACATGCTTTTGCTTACAGTGTTGTATTACTTTAGTACAATCAGTACTAATTCCAAAATTCACAGCTGAACTTAGTTACTAATTAATGATCTTTAAATCTTTTATTTCTATACTAATGAAAAACCAGAAACAAACATTCTGAGCATCACTTTCATAACACTGAAATACATTGAAACCAAAGGAACAGTGCAATATTGTATCAAGAAAGATATACCATACGCATCCCAACAGCACAGAAGATGCTGATGCCAAACCAAATGAGTTGAGAAATTTCAATCGAGTTTCCCTGTGCATTTCATAGCTGCAACAAACATTCTTGCTGGGGTGTGCTCAGCAGTGAGGGCTATTTGCAGAGCTGTTTGCTAAGCAATTTTTTCAGTTACTGGGTACTAAACTTACAAGACAATGCATTGCTTCCACTGGAAGAACACTTGAGAGAGTACTGAGAGATGGTAACATCTGTGCCTATATCTAGCTAACCGCATTCAAGCTGTGATGGTGATGACATTTGTGAGACTTGATTAAACTTTCTTTAATCCCATTCTTTATTTTAGAAACACACACGCGAGCAATTTCATATGCAAGTCTGAAAGGAAATTCTAAGCTGATGGAATGTGGCCTCATGCAAGAAATTTGAAAATTCCCTTTCTGTCTCCAAGAGACACATAGGGCTCCCTGTTTATGGGACTGTTCATGCCCACAAGCTATATGTTAAAAAAGAAAGGAAAAAAAAAAGTGGGGTGTAAACATAACCCGGGCAAATTCACTAAAAATACACATCACTCACTATGGGCTTGTGCTGGATCCTCCTCTTGCAGGTTTTTCCCTACTAAAACACCCACCATCTACCCTGAGGAGATTTTGACCTACCACACTAAATCAGGCTTTCTTCAGGTTTTCCCTTGCAAACGTGTGGAGAGGCTATGGTAGGTGACTTTCACATGATGACCTGCGCTTCGTATTCTTCTGCACTACCTTCAGCCTCAAACGAACAGGAGAAGCTGCCCAGATACACTTGCACACCAAACACAGGTTAAGAAAAAAAAATTTAGGATTCCTTCTTTTAACCAGAAAAATTCAGCTTAGGTACATCACCTAGTTTTCAAAGAGCTCATGCTTTATCCAATTTTACAGCTGGGCAAATGAGACAAGCAGAGGTCAGGACATGTGCCTAAGGTCATACAGAGATAGGAGTTTAGAGTACCTGGCATATCCCTGGATCACAAACCCTTATGGCATGAACAACACTGCCTGCTTATGGTGTCCTCAGATTCAGTAACTACAGGTTTCCTGTGCAAAGGTAGGTTACATCAACTGGCCTGCAAAGCCTTGTAAAGCTCTTACAAACAGAGACCACACATAAAATAAATCTGATGTACAAGTTTGTTTTTTTTCAGGAAGCAATGCTATCTTTGCCAAAGGTGCTTCCTTACATAAAATGAGGCAGATCTGCACACATTTATCAACTGCTCTGTATGGTCCTAATGCCTCCAAGAAATGAGCTCAGATTTTTTTTGATTTTGCTGATTAAGTAAAAAAAACCACACCTGAGATGAAGTGGACCCATCTAGACACTAACTAGCCTGCATCTTTGAAGACCCTATTTTTCTTCATAATAAAAGACAACACCCATCTGAAAATATTAAGCCTTCATTTCAAATGTTTTTCACTTTTTTTGTTGCCCTGTAGCAGAGCTGCACATCCCGATCAAAGGAGAGCTACTGTTTTGTTGTTAAAAAGTAAACATGCTTTTCTACAGATCAAAGCCATAGTGGCAGAACACACAGTGGAACATGCCAGCTCAGAAAGAAAGGGTTACTAACCCCTGCTTTCAAGTATGAATGATTGATATGCAAATATGGTTTATGGTAATGCTCGTGAATATCTGCTTTTCTGGCAGCCCGGAGTTCCCGCATGCATTACTCTCACAGATCAGGGCTGTGTGAGGAGGCTTTGGGGGCACATGTGCACATTCAGAGACCCAGTTTGCTGTGGAAGGCTTCCAGAAAGCCAATAGCTGCTTGCACCATAAAACTGAACATATACTTTAAACTTCTCAGAATCAACAGAAGCAAATAGTATATCAAATGCCTCTGGTCCTATGCAGCAAGGGTACTGCCAAACCCCAAATATTCAGGATAAATCATGAGTGGGAACCTCAGATCATGAAAGAGACCTTTAAAGAAATCACAAGGTAGGAGCATAACTTGGTCTCTTTTACAGTAACTGTTGAAGGCCTTGTTTTGAAAAGATTCATTAACTCGCATTTTAACTGGGTTTTTTCCTGAAATACTAGGCTCTGGCACATGCCTACTTCACACAATGAAAGCTGTGACTCAACCCTTGTCACTTGCTTCCAAGAGCTGGGCTTTTTCTGAAAAAAATCCCAAAAACCTATGAAACAGCTTAAATTTTCAGTAAAGCTGAACTAGCAGCAGAGAGGCACTGAAGAACATAGAACTCTCCTGAAGTCTGCAATAAAACTTCTCCAGCTAGTCAAAATATGTTAAGAAACTCCACTTCTCCCAACAAGAAAGGACACAAACTCTACCTTTAATTTTCAAAGTATTTACCTCCTCCAGTTAGTGCTCTGCAACACAGCAGAACAAACCCAACTGTTTCCCATTAGGCAACTGTGTGCCACAGCTTTTCTGCACACACACCCACAGCCGTAACTCATCGCTAGCATTTCTGTGCGCATAAATTCAGACAAAATAGAAGGGTGGAGGAAAAAGAAGGCAAATCAAAAGCCACAATGCCTTAAAAACAGTTACAGTACCTGCAAGCTCCAAGACAGCGTTCACAGTGGAGGCTTCCCTGAGGCAGAGCCCAGCGTCCTGCTCTCTATGGACCATCTGCAGACCTGGACCCAATATCCACATTTAAAGAGACAGAGGAATGAAAGTAAAACCCATCGGCTTTTATCCAGGTTGTTGTACAAAAAATCACTTTCTTTTTATTTTTTAAATGAACTGTTTTTAAAAAGAATCCACCAATAAAGCAGCTTGCACACTTGTGCACCTTGGTGTCTCCTTAACCAACTGCAAGACAACAAAAACGTAGCAAGTCACACTTATATATCATAAGTCCTAATGACTCGAACATGTGTTTGGAGTAAATGTAAATATTCCACTCTCTCAATGAGCAAAGCTCTTAAGTGTAGCCTTAATTTTATCTTTCCTCAATAAATCATTTTAAAGCAAGTACCTAAATATAAGCCCACATTGTACTCCCATAAATACTAATAGGACTTAAACATGTGCTTAAAATTAAACATGTACTTATGTGCTTCACTGAACCTATCCAAGGGACATTATGATTGTGTGCGTAGTAAAATCTCTCAGACTGATTGCTTACAGGACCCTGTATAGGCTCTGTGCCCCTCATAGAACAAGACAAGAAACACCAGAGGATCTGAGCCATTAGGTGTGGATAGGCCTGTGGCAGTAGGAGATCATGCCTTCCACTTTTTCTACTGCAATGAAGTCACATACAGACAGATGCCATACAGTGCGGTTACAGAAAGCCAGCAGATTTGCCAAGGTCAGACAGGTATTTCTGCAGCCATCCTTAGCTGAGGCTAATGCATGTACACAGAAGGAGCACTGAGAATCTCACTGATGGTTCTCAGCCTCAGCTGATAACTTGCCTGATTCTCCTCTAATTTAGGCCACGGAGAGTGACCTGTGGAAGCTGGAGCTTGCCCACAACTCCCCTTTCTTATCCCTGCCACTGCTTGACCCCTGCCCTCACCTTGAGAGCCCACCAGGGACCAGGAAATGTGAGAGGAGGCCAGAGGTTACCCTGAGCTGGACATTGCTGGTTCCAGTACAGAGGGAAGGCATCTTTGCATCTCACTGTTCAACTCTGTATCCAGCTCTATTTTAACTGGCAATAAATTAAATTTTCCAACTTCAAGCCTGTTTTGCTCATGATGGTAATTGAGTGACCTTCCTGGTTTACCTAACCCATGAGATTTCATATATTTTTTTCTACACAGTGCCACTGAGAAAGAGACATGGAGCAGCTGGGTGGGCATCCAGCAGCCAGCTGCCAGCCAAGGGCAACCTACCTCTGAGCCTGAGATCCCAAAACGTCAAGCTGGTGCACTTTGGTCTGAACAATCTTTTTTTTTTCTGCAAGTGAGATGAAAGGAGTGATTCATACATACCTTACTATACAGAAACATAACCTATATAATGAGCATATTGCATTCATGTCAGAGAGCATAATAAAATTACTTCAATTCTATCCATTTTTAAATATCCCAAGACTATATGATGATTTTTATGAAAGAATATGTTTTCTTTATTTACAAAATACAGACTATCAAAGAACAACAAAGACAAAATTGGGAACTAAAACCACATGGATTTTAAAAAAGCACAGCAAAACTACTAGTTATACCTTAACTTCAGATGCCTTCACCCAAAAGATTATTTTTTTGGCTAATTTTAGAACCTGCTGATTTCACAAAGAGGCACAGCTATGACCAGAGTGTACTATACCATACTCAAAGGTGTAACTGCCACTGTGATACATACATATATCCAGCCTAGTTTTCCTGGAATGCATCTGTGTTAACACATACATCTCTGGGATTATGAGATTACTGAGATTAGGTGCTTTTGCAGAAGACCAATTTGGCAGCCCTAATTGCAGGCATAGGGATGCTAAATCAAAGTATCCAGTATTTTGAGTGAGTCACACCACCATGGACACACTCATACAAGCTGTTCCATGACTGTGGGTCCCAGTGCCCAGTTCAGCCTTACAGATGTGGTCAGCAGTAAAAAATATCCTAGAAAATACCCATTTACAGTTAAAATCCTCTGCATCACTTGCTAATTTTATCAGTCTGTCAGAAACAGCCAGAGCAGAAATAAGAGATCTGAAGCCATTCTCCTGAACTCTGCAGCACGAACCTCGTGTACTGCTGGAATGACTGCTGGCTTGCCTAAACACAGCATTGTGGGCCCACAGCTGCTATTTAACAGGTGTACCTCACATTTACATGATTGTTTCATTTTTAATATTCAGCAAGTGTAAATTTGCACATCAGGTTCTGTGTTTCCAAGTATACATATCTACAAACACACCATAATAAGATTAGGAAGTCAGTCTTCAAAGACCCTTGAAATTTTTGCACTGAAATATAAAACAGGCAGTTTGAATTTTTCTGACCAACCTCTTATTAGCAAAAAAATTAAACACAGTTGTACCACTGCATTTTAAGTGTCTGATTTAATTACAGTGTAATACTCTTCAGAAAGTCCACTCTTTTCTGCTGAAGTACGACCTAAATAAAATATTTTAGGATAACAAAAATAAATTTTAATATCAATTTCTTAAGAAAGACATAAGACTTTTGATAATTAAAACAAGAATATCAATAACTCCATTACCTCAGAATGCTTTTCACAGATTAAAAAAAAAGAAAACTAGCCATAGGGTTGTTTTTAAATTCCCTAAGCATTGTATAGAGCACAGATTTCCATGACAATACTGCTGAAATACAGCTTTGGCACCTTTTTTTGGGTTACTTGAAGATCAGAAAAGAAATCTCTAGTCCAAGAAGCCAATACTGGATGAACGTCCAGGTCACCAGACAAAACAGGGGCCAAATCAGGGCACAGACATCCTTGAAGCAACCAAGCACCTCGGTGGCCCTGAAAACCTTGTGGGAATCACTGGTGGATAACATCCCCAATGGCTCCCCAAGACACAGATATAGTCAGAGCTGGGAGCTTCTTGTGTAAAGATGGATTCAAGGGGCAAGACACAGTCAATACTCTAAGGAAACAGTGACTCCTGACCATCACTGGGTTTGGATGGTTGAACTTCAGCATTCAACTCAGGAATAAAAGGAATACAGCACAGCAGCACCCTCATTTGTGCAATGAATTATTATATCACAGATTTTCTAGTTACTAAAAAAAAAAGCAAACTAAATGAAAACAGAGGAAAACTGAGCAGTACATCTGTTCCAAGGCAGATTCTTTCCTCCCAGGGAGAAGGCCAAATTAAAAGGTTAATAACAGAATTACTATGCCTCTCCAGTGGGTAGGTTTTAGAACAGAGGGAAGGCTTTGAGCCTTTGGCTCAGCTGCTCACACAGAGTTGGAAGCCACAGCCAGCTAGCTGAGAGCACAAGGAAGTGGGCACTGGATGCTCTTCTGTAAGGGGGACCTCAAACAAAGAAATCCTGCATCCAGATGAAGGGCCCACGGTGCTAAAAGATAAAGAGGATGACAGCCACGGTCTGTCCATCCAGCTACATAAACTCCAGCCTTTCTCTCCCATGTTCCTCCTCACCTCCAGACCTCATGCCCTTAGCGCGTCTCCAGCTGACCCCACGGCATAATGAATATCTAAATGGAAGTTCTTAAAAAATCCTACTACCTCCAGCTTTCCTGGGGTAGCTCATTTCCAGTTCCAGTTTTGGCCAATGTCTTTTGCATATGCAGATCCTCAAAAGCACAGGCGAACTTCACGAGACTGAGCAACAGACATTGTATTTGGAAAAACAGCTCCTGTCTAAGCTGATCCAAAAGATATTTGTCACCAATGACCAGTAAAAATCAGCCTTTCCCCATTCAAAAAAAACATACCTCTAAATGCCCTTTGCAGCATAAGTGCTACTGGCTGAATCCATGAGGTTCAAGGCACCAGCTTGGCCTTGAGAACAAGCCAAAAAAAAGACTTAGCACTTCTCAAAACAATTGTTTTTCCAGTCTAAAAATTGCTTCTGCATATTTTTTTGAGAACATGGCTGGTCTCACTGTGTTTCCTGCTGAATAACCTGTGATTTCACCAGCAATTTAAAATGTGCAAAACGCTTGGCTTTCCTGTTGACATAACTCACAGACTGAGTAATGCAGAGGAAAACAGCCTCAGTCCACAAGTTGTTTGGCATCTGAAACTTACATTGATTTTTGACACGTGCAGTTTTCCTAATACAAGCAGAGATTCAGCCTGATGTTGTACAATCAATCTCTTATTAAACATTTACCTCAGTACATCAGCATTTTTATTTTAAAATGCAAATTTTAAATGCATTTTTAAATTTTATTTTAAAATGCAAATTTTCTGAAGGTCTTCACCATATTNAATTTTATTTTAAAATGCAAATTTTCTGAAGGTCTTCACCATATTAGTGACTATTTAACTGTGTTTGCCAGTGAGAGTCTTCCAAGATGAGGGAAGCCAACAATCTTGAATTAGGACTGTAGAAATGAGATCATACCACACATTAATTTACTGCATACGGCTGCTCTGCAAAGTTTGCCATGAAGCATTTTTGGAGAT
>VYZP01075426.1:0-30509 GCA_013400635.1 Hypocryptadius cinnamomeus
GTTACCGGCACGGAGGGGGCGGCTCCCGGCTCCGCCCGGCCCCGGGCCCGGGAGCGGGGGGAACATCCCCCTCTCTGGTGCCACCCGTACGGGCACCGCTCCAGGGGTACCCGGGGCACCGCTTGGCGTTTTGGGGGTGTTTTCCCCCGGGAGTGGGAGCTGGAGGTGGCGGGAGCCGTGGAAGGCACCGTGCAGACCCCGCCGGGGAGCGGGCGCTGTGGATGGGGAGCGGGGTCGGCGCGGCGCGGGGCGGTACAAACAGGAGAGGAGCTTGGGGCCGTGGCTGGGAGAGACCCCCGGGACCCCCCGGGCTGTCCGGCTCAGGAGGAGAGGCCGGGGCAGGGAGCCAGGGCACCACACGGAGCCCCGGCCGCTCCTCTCCGCTGAGCCCGGCACCGAAACGGGGCGCGGGGGGACCCCCGGGCAGCGCTGCCGGAGCCGCGGGCGCACGGTCCGTGCGGGAGGGGGGTTGCCCTGGAAACAGCTCCGGTGCCCATCGTTTGTCACGATGAGGCCGATGACATGAGCGATGGCAGGAGAAGAAGGAGCCGGGGGAAGGCTGCGCCGGTCCATGGCCGAGTGCCCCCAGCCGCTGCGGGGCTGGTCCTGGGCACCAACACCCCCCTTTCTGCAGGGTCACAGCGGGAGTGAGCGACAAGGCACAGCCCACAGCACCTGCCCGTGCCGCTCCTCCGTGGCTCCGGGCCAGCTGAACCAGCAGCTCTGGCCGGGGAGCGCAGCCAGGAAAGGAAAAGGTGCTGCCAGGGCTCTGCCTCTGGCACTAGATGCTGCTACAGAGCAACATCATTCTAATTATAGTAACGGTGTCAGTGAGAAACACAGCGAGAAAAACACGCACGTCAAAAGGTCTAGAGCTATGTGATTTGCTGCTGGCAAAACTCACTAAAAACCACACCAGAATGAAGCACTTTTTAAATGTAATTTGTTCTCATCTGGCTTGCTTTAAATTGGCTGGAGGTTCAGCAAGGGAGCAGGGCGATGATGTGGGCATACAAGCAGTGGAGATTTATAGTTAAAACTGGCTTTTTACTCCTAAGGCTTTACACTAGTTTTACACAAAACAGCGACATTTGGTGGATCTATGTTTCAGCTAAATATAACACAGGAAAAGTCACATCAGTACAGCAACACTCATGGGGAAAGGAGGGAGTCTGGTGGGCAGGCAGACATTCAAATGTCACTCTTCAGATGAGTTTTTCTAGTGATGCTTCCCTAAATCATTTGATTGTGTGGAGCAGAACTCCAGGGTTGGGGATTTACCGTGAGTAAAATACAATCCAACCCACTCTTGTAACTCCTCCTCCAGTTCCTGCTGTCCCCAGAACCCCTGTCACTGTCACTGTCAATCCACCTGGAGAGCAGCTGTTGCTCTGTGTGTTACCCCTGGGGTCCCACAGGGCCTTGCTGGGGCAGGAGGTGAAGCAGAGCAGGTGGGATTCAAGTGAGAAAATAATAACCTTGGTGCTAAGAGCTGCCCTTTGAGATTAGAGCAAATCCCCACTGAGGTCAAACACAGAACAAGAGACAGAGAGAGTCCCTCCCTCAAAAAGCTGAACAGGTGAGACAAAGGGCAGGGGAGTGAACCCAGCAGCCCTGGCAGGGAGCTCCCAGCCTTCCAGCTCCTTTCCACCACCAGCTGCATGAAGGCAGCCGGATGCACGTGGCTTTTGCACAAGCTGTTTTGTGCAGGGAATGTGTGACTGATGTTCTTACCCCCTCTGCTCAAAGATCATCTCATTTCCGTGCCCCACAGGCACAGATCTCACCCACAGAGAGTTTGACTAAGCCAGTCCTTTCATAGCTGCTGCTGTGTGGTACAAAATGACATTTCTGGTCAAAACTGTCAGGGAACATCACCTGTGGGAGGGTAATGGGAAATCCAAATCAGAGAGGAAAAGAATCCTAATCTGGCTAAGTGGAAATGATTCTTGTCCTATCAGTGGGGAGAATGAGAGGATCGGAGTCTGGCCCCACCTCAGATCATATTCAGTGCTGGAAGTTTCTGTTTCACATCACACAGAGAAATTTGCCCTTTAGGGGTGGATGCACTGGGCAAGACAGCAAGCAGGGAGAAGGAAAGAAACAGCCTGTCAGATGGGTGCTTAAATTAGAGGGACTATGAATGATGAGTCTGTTCCAGCCGAGCAGAAAGGGATGGAAGGAAAAAGGGGCCCTTGGGAAGGCAACAAGCTGCTGCTCTGAGGCTGGGTTAAGGGCTTGAGTGGGAAATACCTTGAGAGCACAACCACATCCTCAGGCAGCGGGGTTTATTTACATGTGGTGATTCAGTTTTCATGCAGTCCCTTGCATTTCTAATTTCTAAATTCCTTTGGCACAAAAACACAAAAAGACAACATTGTTCCCCGTGGTGAGAGTGGCACTGTACTGCCTTCCTACCACGTGCCTCAGTTTCCCCACTGTGCACTGGGTGTGGGTGGGGAATGCACATCAGAAAGCAGGTCCTGGTGAAGCTCCCACAGTGCACACAAGCCTCAGGCTGCACAATCCAAACTGGGAGAAGGAAAGCTGGCTGCTGCCGCTGGGGGAAGGGGATTAATCAGCAGGAGATGACAACAGAAGTCCAGCCTTTCATTAATTACAGGAGGGCACGAGCTGATTCAGGGAGCATCTCCCACACAGCGCTGTGGGTGTTTTTCTGCAGACATTCTCCTCTCCCTGGAGGCACCAGGATTTTGTAGGTTCTGCTTCAAACCACAGCCCCGTGGAGCAGAACTGTGTCACACAACACAAGCCATTTCCCTGGGGAGAAGCTGCAGGCCTGCCAGGAAAATAAACATGTTTGGCACAGCACAAACCAGGCCATTATGGTGTCAATCAGAGGGCTGAGGATTCAGCCAAAAGGCAGCTCGGATGCAGAGGTCAGACCAAGCCCTTCACAATTGGTTCAAAACAGGTACCCTAGAAACACAGACCACCCTCTATCACCCATCATCTGTGCTGCAGAACTTCCTCTCACAGAGGACTTATGAATATCTGCACAGGAATCCAATCATTAACGTGGCAGAATGAAGCCCTGTGGCTGCAAACCCAGAGCAATTTCCAGCAGAACTAAGGCATGAGGGGAATTGGCCATTGCCACAGCTGATCTATAGATTTGTGGCTGCTATGGAACTCCATGTTTTTCTTGGAATCTGAGTATTTTTCTACGAGGTCTAGCCCAGCCCAGCCACGTACTGACACCAGGAGATAAAATTATCTGGCTTGACTGGACAGTTCCTTCTGGCTGGTAAAGAATCCATATGCATATATGTATAATTAGCATAATGAGAATTCAGTTTCAGCATAGCCTTGAGGCACTAACTCTTTAACAAATAAGAAACAGACAGTATTAATCCCGGGCTGGTTGGAAATGTATCTCTCTGGAAATATTTGGATAAGTATTTCTCCTCACCATTTTGGCTTAGATGAGGTGCCTGGTTACCCAACATACATGGCAGGGGTTTCCGTTCTGGTTTAGTTATGTAAAGGGGCATCTTCCTCCTGCACCACATCACTAAGAACAGTCTGGAGAAAAAGTAATAAAGACCCTCTGCTGGATTAAGCACAAATCAGCCAACCCAGCTGCCACTGGGGCTTTGGGGCTGGAGGTATTTCAGGTACCTTATCTATATCATGGGTCCGTGAAAGCTTTTCTAATTAGTCTTCTGGAAGATGAAATGCCTGCAATGACAGTGGCAAGTGCCATTTCCAGCCTGCTCACAGGACTGAAATGGCTCGTTAAGTCATCTGCAATCAGTGGTGGGGCCCTAAAGCTTTGCATACTTGATTCACTGCCATACAGCAATTTTCTCATGTGAAGAGAAGCAGGAACAGTCAGGCACCTCTTCCCTATTTTCCCTCTCTGTGCCAAATTAGCTTTTTTTTTTTCCTTTTTTTTGTTTTTTCCTTTTCCCCCCCCATAACTGTTCCCTTAGAAACAGCCTGCTCACCCTTTCACCCTGCTCCTCCTCTCCCCTGCTCCCTGCAGCTCCCGTGGCCTCTCTCCTGCTCCCTCTGAGAGAACAGGGACTGATGTGCTCAGCTAGCAGAGGGAGATGATGTTTATGGCAGCCCTGCTGTGACAAGGGGGGTGACACAGGCACCCCCGTGCTGTGACCTCAGCTGCCAGCCACGCTGTGGCCGCTCCCCCGTGCTCACCCGAGGGAGCTGTCAGGCTCTAAATGCCTGGTTCAGCTCCTCAGCACATCCAAGGAGAGGAAATGTTAACCCCAGCCCACTTCCAGCTCCACACTGAACTCCCAGCTCCTCCAGAGCGTTTCATTATGGAATGAAATCATCCTGTTTGCTGGAAAGGCATCAGCTCGTGCTGTCAGCTCCAGCAGCTTCTCGCCAATTTATTTCACAGAGCCTAGAAAAATTGGAAAGGGCTGAAGCAATGGAGAGGAACATGAACATCTCAAAACCAGATTTTCTGTGTTGGAAAAGATTACATGATCCACAGAGACATGTGACCCAGGGAAAAGGTTCAGAGCACATCTGTGATTGAAATAAACCTGAAGAAGTTCAGTCTGCTCTGAGCTGTGCCAGTTCTGTCTAAACTTGGGTCTCCAAAGCACAGGCTGGAATTTGGGAGATAACTGCTAGATGAGTTCACACTGTTTGTCCTGTCAGAGCAGAGCTCTTACTGGCAATGCCTGGCACCAGCTCTCTGCTGAGAATGTCCAAGAAATCCTGCTGCACACCAGTCAGGGATAACGAGCTCTGAGTGCAAGTTTCCTCCTGATTCTGACAAAAGGCGTAGTTTAAACCACAATTCAGGAAAATTTATTGCCCTGCAACGTTCTTTTTTTTAAAGTGAAAAGGTCTTTACCAAAACCCAAGGTCTTCTCCTCCAAAGGAACATCAAATACCATTTTTATCTTGTTGAATTTCCACCAGGCCTCAGAAAAACACTCAGGCAAAGGCAACTACAGCCATGCATTGGATAACTGGCCTTGTGGATGCTTTTTTGTGTGCTACAGCCTCAAGCAGGATGTATTTACAAAGAGTGGGAATCCAGAAAGCTTTTCAGTCTCACCTGCACTTTGACTGCTGCTTCTGAAGTGCATTTACACCCTGCTCTCCAGAGGAACTATCCACACGTTCCCTTCCCAGTTTGCTCCTACCAGGAACAAAAATTCAAGGTGGGGCACATTGTGCAGGAACTAATTTTGGTGGGTTTGGCTGCGTGGAGGATCTCTCTGCAGGGATGGTCAGTTTCTGACCTCTTTGTAGTTCTTATTCACAGTGGAAAAACGTATGAGGCGGATTTCGGGGGGCTTTGGCTTCCTGTCATCCCATATATACTCTGGAGAAAGCAGCTTGGAGGGTTTGTGGGACAGGAAGTGCCTGTTGAGGTGACTCTCCTCCTGCCAGGCTGCCATGATCCCGTTGGCTTTGTCTGCCAGGATGGTCATGTGGCAGATCTTGGTGAACTCATAGACTTTCTTGACCAAGCCTCCAAACACGGCCCCTCCGTAGTAGAAATCCCCTTCTCCCTTAGGGATGAAGGCTGCTGAGGAGCTCCTCCTCTCATAAGGGAACTGCTCTCGTGGCACATCGAAGTAGCCAGGGTGGATGGCTGCCACCATGTCCCCCAGGGTCTCGGGGCCCCAGGGGTTGTGGAACACCATGTCAATGTCCAGGCAGAAGAGGTACTGCACCTGGCCGTGGCTCTCCTTGGCCACGTGCTGGTTGATGGCCTCCATCCTGCGCATGGAGATCTCCTGCCAGCTGGGGTATTTCTGCATGGGGACGGTGACAAGCCTGCGCCCCGGCTGCAGCTGGGCTTGGGGGACGCTCTGGGGGCTGTCAGTGAAGATGTAATAGTTCACCTGGTAGCCCCGCATGAAGTGCCGCTCCGCCGACTCCAGGAAGCGACGCACGAACCTCGTGTACCTGAGCAGACACAGCCCGTGAGGCACAGCAGGGACAAGGAGGGCCTTGCTGTGGACCTTCTGCAAGGGCATGGAGTGATAGAGGAAAGGGGTGATGCCTCAAGTTTAGATTTTATATTTTTCAGGTTCTGTGCTGCTTTAGTGTGCAGTTCTGAGCTTCACATGAGGGGATGGTGAGCCCACTGCACAGAGCAGGGAGACAAAACAATTCCTGCTCTAGCTGGGGACCAAGGACAAATGATCCAAATCTCAGCCCAAGAGCACAAACAATGTGGGCTGAAGAGAGAAAAACAAGAAGGATGTGACTGTGTGGGCTGGAGCTGTAATTGGACAATGAACTGCAATATGCAAATGGGGCAGAACTGATCAAAGTGAGAGACCTCATGACTGGTTGTCCATTTTTGGGTTGTGCTGCCCAAGGTGGATCTATTGAGGCCGCTTAATAAATCCCGACTTTATTCTTTAGCTCCATCTAGTCTGTTCTAGGTCAGCCTTCACAAGGCATCAGGGGAATGACCTTCAGCTGAAGGAGGGCAGGGTTAGATCAGATTTTAGGAAGAGATTCTTCCCTGTGAGGATGGGGAAGCCCTGGCACAGGGTGCCCAGAGAAGCTGTGGCTGCCCCATCCCTGAAATGTCCAAGGACAGGTTGATGCAACCTGGTCTAGTGGAAGGTGTCCCTGCCCATGGCAGAGGGCGGAAGGAGATGAATTTTAAGGTCCCCTCCAAGCCAAACCATTCTGGGATTCCAAGGGGATGCGTGGTGGATTGTGAAGAGCACATTAGAGAATGCAAGACAAGGAGCGAGGAGAGTTCACTGATTACCACTGCAAGAATCCACACACTACACATGCAACAGGTGTAGTGGAGGATGAGGAGTAAGTGGATTATCCCCATTTTGACCAGCTCTAATTCCCAAGGCACCTGCTAATTCTTAAAAAACACTGCCCACACCTCAGGTGTCTCAAGTGTTGTCATCCCGTGGGCTTGTGTGATTCACACTACATGGGCACAAAACCCCCCTATAAACTGGGGCAAATTTCAGGAAAAGGAAAGACAAAATCATCTTTCCACAGAGGAAGGGCATCACCCCAAGAACTGTGCCCACTGAGTGCTTCTCTTACTTTCCAACAGCAAAGGCTGTCACCCCTATGGTGAGGTTCAGGGGTCTGTAGGCACTGTCCAGGATCTCAGGATCAAAGGTCCCTTCCCAGACGATGGGGGCCAGCCATGGTGTGACTGTCAGCACATCCTGGCACCTGAAGGGGGAAAAAACCAGAAATGTTCATGAAATGTAACTGTTCCTGCTGGTTTGAGGCCAGTAAATGGGAAAGAAGCACGAAAAAGGCAGCTAGAGGAGTGTGTGAATCAGCATTAATTCGCCATGGAGGGTATTAGCCTCAGATATTTTCTCCCTGCACTCTTATTTGAGGTTACAGAGCATGGATATTTCAATTCCTGGGCTGAAATTAAGCACTTGACACATCGGCAAAAACCTGAGGATCTGCTAAAATCTCATTTAAGGACTTTTCTGCTGAGGAGAGTTTAATGACCACTGAACTCTCAGAATGGGAAGCTGTGCCTATTTGCTATCAGCCTGATGCAGATTGTTACAGGCATATTAAAACACAAGTAATAATAATATGAAAATTACTATAAAATATAGCCCATTACTGTGTTATTAAAACACAGCTTGCAGCATGACAGCTTATTTTTCCAGTATTTATATATAGCTCCAACACATTCAGATATGATTTAAAATGCTGTATGTGAGCCAGCATTCAAACATGTAACAAAGTTAGAAAAAAATCCTTAATCTCCTGTGAGGGAATGGAAATACTGAATATAAATGCAGCAGAGTCTGATTCTGCCCTATTACAGCTCTGCAATGCTGTTTCAATTTGCTGCTTTGTTTTCAGTGTTTCATTCTTGCGTTTTGATTCTAAAAGGAAATGTCATTTATGGTGGATCCTGCTCACGTTCACTCCAGACCAGGAGCTGGAGCCCTCTGCTAATGAACTTTGTCACACACAGCACGTGGCCATACCTGGGGGCTGCCAGGCTCCCACCTGACACGGTTCCAAGGCAAAACAGCACCAGAACCAAACTGGGGGAGCTGTGGGGAGCAGCCTGGGGCTTCAGGCAGCAGATCCAATCAGATCCTCCAACCCAGATCTAATGCTTTCAGTCTGAGAGGATACAAGAATAACACTTTCACTCCTTCCTGCAGCAATGCCTGGGATTGAAAGATTAAATTATACAGGAAGAAGAATTTGGGTTGGGGAAAATGTACTAACTGATCTGTCCTGTCTCTGGGTTGATTATCCTTCTTATTGGAGCGGGAAGGAAAGAGGCATGTTCACTTCTCTAAGCTTTGTAAATTTGATTTTAAAGGGCTGCCCTGGGTTTCCCAATGAATCATGGTCATCCTCTCAGTGCCAGTGAACTCCCTCCAGAAGACACAGATAATGAAAAGCTTCAAGATTCTCCCCTTGTTTAGCCCAGAAAATACCAGATGATTTAGTAGAGAAATTTATTCCAATATGGAAGAAATATTCAGGCTGAGCACATCCTGAATATGTGGGGGAAATAATATATATATGTGTGTGTACCAACAGGGTGTGTTTACTAGCATGCAAAAGAATGTGGCTGTTGAAGGTGAACTGCTCCAGATAAAAGTCAGGCCAAAGGAGGCTGTAACAACCTGAGCTGTACAGAGAGCTTGTCCAAGCCACTTGTTAGTACTGCTGTCCCAAATCTTCCCTTAAACTCCCTGCTTTGGCTGTGTCTCAGAGATCTGTCTGTGTTTGCTGGAGGTCACACAGAGCACCTGCTTTATTTTGCCCTGAAATGGGTTCAAAGCTCTCCCACAGCTGGTTCCAGCTACAGCACAGCTCCAGAAGGTATTTCCCACTCACAGATATCACAGATCTGTAATATCTTACATAAAGATAAGAGAAGTAATTTCTTACTTACAGATATTACAGATCTGCCACCTCAAAAAGAGTTCCTGGCCACATCAGAGTGTATGTGCGCTAATGTAATAACTGGGAATTAACAGGAAGTGTGTTAATGAGTGTACATTAACCAAACCCAACCTTAGAGCAGCACAGGCAGCTGCTGACACACCCCTGTGGTTGGATTCTCATGGAACAAGGGCCTGCTCAGTGTACCCCAGGACTCTGGAACTGTGAGTGCTGCAAAGTGCCCAAACCAAACCCAGCAGAAACAAAGTTCAAACAAAGAAACTTACTTTGGCGCCAGCACTCTTGGCTGCTGATAAAATAATCTGTAAAAAGGAAGAAATATCCATTGAATAGTACATGAATATGCCTGGAAGAGAGGAGCAGCAGTTTAAAGGTCAGGAGATAAAAAGCCAGTACTTACTGGGGGAAAAGCTGGATTAGCTTCTCCTCTGTATATTGGAGTTTCATGGAGCTGCACGATGGGGTGGGAAAAGAAAGGGATTGTTATGCTTTTCTTAAAATATCAACCAAGTTTGGCTTCAGGACCTGCTGTCCAAATCCAGCCCCAGCTGCTGTGGACCCTGCCTGGCCCAGGGTTAGGCATCCCTGCACACACCTCCAGGGCTCCCCAGAGGGACAGCTTTGGGACAGAACACACAACACAACACGGACAGAGAGGTGCTGGCAGCAGCCCCAGTCTCTGAGGAAATCAGACTGATGTTTAGGGGTCAAAATCCATGTGGGACCGTCAGCAATGGTCGTGTATGTGCTCCATGCCCTGCAAAACTGGTCCTGGTCACCTGGAGGGCTGAACTACCTGAAATAATCACATTTCCAACAGCATTCAGAGAAATGAGCGCCTGACCAGACACAATGGTTTGGAATGGGCTGGAATAATCAGAAATACCTCCACGAAACATCATTTTTTTTATATTTGCATGGCTTGGTTTTGTTATTACAAGAACAGTAGGTCATGGGAAAAGCCACAGCTTGTCATGTCCAGCCCTGGGGCAATGTGGCAGTGAGGAGGTCACTGGGGCCATGGCCCTGGCCCCTGCACAGTGTAAATTCTCTCCTGTGCAGCTCTGGGAGAGCTCTTGGCACCCAGCCTAGGTCAGGTACAAGCTCAGAAGGTATTTCCCAGAAGCAGCTGCCCTTCTTCTGTTCAGGTGCAGAGCTCAGGTGCTGCCATGGCACAAACACATCCATGGAGTGGGGGCAGAGCACAGATCTCAGAGGGAGGAACAGGAGCCTGATGAGAACTGGGGGTTATTCCTGACTGTGCCAGAGCTCCTCCTGTGCCTGTTCATCTCACCTCTGTGGTTTAGGTGTCTCTGTCCAGTGAGTGGATACTTAGAGCACAGCTGTGCATGTGCAGGTGTGGGATTACACCCTGATAAGGAACCTTTTAGTCCTGGGCTCTGGGACCCACAACAAACAAAGCCTCCCTCACCTGTGAGACCCAGAGCTGCCTTGCAGGGCAGGCAGGCAGGCCCCAGCAGCATTGGTAGCTTTTTGTTTTAAGAGAGTGACTAATTACAGCTTCATAAATAAAGAACAAGCCCCTTGTTAATCACTGTTTGTGTTGTCGGTGAAGAGCAGGACTGTAGCATTGATCTGTGTTACTCATCAGGCACAGAACAAAATACTTACAAGATTTCAGGGCAGGGAAGGTAGTAGGGTAGGTAGTGCACTTTTCCACTGCCAGCTACAGCCCTGTGAGAGCAAAGAGATATTTTAAGATAGGAAATGTTGAAGGAAACCTTGCTAGGATTTTCCAACATCACCTAAGGACCTGGCAAAGATTTTGAGAGGTAACTCTGGCTACTTTATTAATTAGTGTAGGATCTGCTGTGTTCACATTTTAGCACAGTGTCCTGCTGCTGAGGCAAAATGCAGCTACCCACAAGGTGAAAGTACAGCAAATTGTAGCATCATAAAAATGCAATAATTCCTAATAATTTAGTAACTAATATTTTAATACTTATCAGAAATGCCTTATCTCAGATTTCCTTCCAAGGATGTTTGAGTTTGCTCCATAAGCCATACTCAGTTGTCAGAAGATTCAGTTACAAAATTCTCAATGTTTGAAAGCTGTGATGTCTGATAGTTACAAAGCTGTCTCTGGTGACACTGGAGTGAGTTTGGACTGTGTGAAGAGACAGATCATCAACTCTGCTAAGGCCTGAGCTGAAATGTAACTGGAATATTCTATACTGAAGCATTTGTTTGTGAGTCACTATGGTGTTAGCAGCCTGATTTGGACTCAATTGCTCTTTTTTCCTCTTTTCCTGAGGGCCTTCTCCCTCTTCCTTTATTTATTACACAAATTGCTGTTCTTTCTTACAGCTCGAAGAGGGGCTTCCCACAAAATGCACAGCCTTTATTTTCATGTTCTAGGAGTTTTAGCACAGGATCTACACAGGATGTTTTAGGTATGACCCAGCTGTCCAGCAAATGCTTACCAGATAACTGCAGCAACACCACCCAGGCAGACAAGAGATCCCAGCAGCACCTTCCTGGAAATCATATCTTCTGGAGGAGAAGGAAGGGCAACTTCTGAATTCCAGCAGCTTTCACTCTGCAAAGAACAAACATAAAGGGAAGAGGGCTGTAAGTAGCTCACTCTGAGAGAAACTGATCATTTCTCAGAGGAGGATGAAACTTCTTGGTAGCTTCTCTTTCAGTCTTTCTGAAGTGACAAACACAGAAGGCATCAGACTGCAAGAGCCAGGGCACTGAGGCAGATCTGTAAAATGTCTGAGCAAGTTCTTCATTTCAGGGAGCTTTAACCCCAGCTCTAGTGCATGGGGAGCTTTTCTGATTTCATTCCACTTTCTGTAGATTCCATTTTTTCACCTCAAGCACCCTTTGCAATTGAATCAAATCACCCACTTCTGTACTATCAGAGAGCTAACACAGTTATCACCTGAGCTGATTAACTCCACCTTTCACAGTCCAGTATCCACCAGGGGCACTCCCTGCAAAGGTGCCTGAAGGAAAGGTAAACCGAGGTGTGAGACCAGCAAAGGAACATTTCACAATCCTAATGCACCTTGGCTAAAGATTAAGCCAAGGAAATTATTTCCTTTACAACAGCCATGAAAATCAACTTTCCCAAGCCCAGCAGTCTTACCTTAAAAGCTCAAATCAATCTCTTTTTCTGCTCACAGGGAAGCAAAGCTGCCCACAGTGTGAACTTTGGCTGGTCCCTGTGATGAACACAAAATGCATTTGTGTGGGGCCTCCAAAGGGGTTACAAGCACATTAATTGTTATTCCTTTCATTATTACCTTCAGTGAGGACAGCAGCAGGGAGCTGTGGATCAGCCTTGTGGGTTTTCATCTCACTGCTGCTGTCTCAGGACCCAACCCATGTTCTCCTGCTTCCTCAGGACCCAACCCTTGCTCTCCTGCTTCCTCAGGACCCAATCCTGTTCCAATTGCTACACCAATTGCTCTTCCAGGCTGGCTGGAGAGACCGGATGTTTTTCCAGTTACAGCTTTCTACTTTCTAGAATGTGATTGGAGCCTGCAGAGAAGGAAAAAAAAAATTTATAAAGATGGTAGCATTTATACTAAGGGCAGGAACTGGTACATGGTGCTTCTTGGAGAGTGCTGAAGTGATCCCAGAGATCATTACTGGCCCTTAGTAAGGCATAGGACAGTGCCCATGGATCTGAACAGGCAGGAATTATTTTCCTGCTTTAATTTCTTTGGCTACAAAAAGACAAGTGGCAAAAAGTTGTTTAATTTGTTTCACTGTGTCACACAGAAACCCTCTCTGGTGCTTGTCCTTCACTTTCCTTTGAGAGAATCTAATTAGCTTTCACCAGGAAGCATCACAAAATCCTACTTTAAAATAATGACTAACTATATATACACACATTTATGTATGTATGTGTGTGCATCTATATAAATATATATCTTAAGGCCTTCCACCACTTAAAGCCTTCATGGATTCATGCTGAGCAGTTCTGGATTCTTGCCTAAAAATGCTGCAGATCCACAAAACACAGAAAGAAGTACAAACAGCCTTCCCCCTCAGGCAGTTGTTCTGTGTTTTGACCAGCTTTATTCCTGTGCTAGTTGTGTCATGGAGTTGCTATGCTGACACCAGCATTTGTCAGTGCCACGTTTCTTACCTTGTGCTTGATGCTTCCAGCTTGTGCTTGATGCTTGCAGCACATGGAAAGCAGATAAATGTGCAGAGGGGGGTTCAAACAGTTGTTTTTCAGGCATTCTTTGAAAGATGGCTGCACACAGAGCAGGTAGGAAAGCCCTTCTCATCAGCAGGCTCCCAAATTTCCAAAACTTCCAACCAGGATCTCACTGCAGTCCAGGTCTGGGCAGTCTCCCTTTCCATACCTGAGGGCTCTGATGTTTCCTTCCCTCTTCTCTTCTGTGACCTCTTTCAGTCTTTCTTTGTAATTGTCTAACTAAAGATCTGGGATTATTTCTGTCACTCCTGACTGGACTCTAATCAGCCCATTCTCATGAAACTGATGTCAAAGCACCCCAAATTCCCCTGCTGAGCCCTCAGCAGTGACGTAAAGCTGGACTGCCCCCCAAAACTGAAAAGCTGTCACAGTTCATGCATTCCACAGGACATTTGCCTGCTTTGCAAGACCTCAGCACTGGGATGACATTCAGCCTGTGCCCAAATGCAATCCATGTGTTTTCCGTGGAACCTCTCCCAGCCAGGTGGGAGGCACATAAACCCTTGTACTTGACTTCATGAAAACAAACTCAATTTCCAGACTATTTGTTTTTCTAAAACATCAAGCCCTGACTGAATCCTGTTTTCCTTGGGGCTTGCTGCCCCTCCCAGCTTGATGCCACTTTCCAATTGCATAAATATTCTCTCAACATTTCCACCCAAAGCATAAAGGAATACACAAACAATCCCACTTTGCAGAGTCTCCTGGGGATTCCCATTTTCTGCACCTGACCCATGCTCTTATCTCCATGGCATACAGAGGCTGAGAGCACAGAATTTGGGTGATGGGGAAGGACAGAGGATCAAGAACAGAGAGAAGAAGTGGGACTGATAGTTGTCCTCAAACTGGGCAGTAAAATTAACAAAGAATAAACAAAGAATAAAAAAAGATCTGGGTGTTTGGTTATTATTTTAGTGCAGTTTCAGCTGTTGTAATGGGCATAGAGCACTTCCATGTGTCTTTTTACAGAGTAAACATCTAATCCCTCAGGAAGAGAAATACACATATTTTGAAATATTACATCATTAGGAGCACAGCTGATGCATTCCCCTCTTATTTTCAGTTTCTGTGGTACAAACCTGCCAGAGCACTAGAGCCAGCTGAGATTGAAACATCCTTTGCATCTAAAGCCATCTCACTGAGGTTTACCTCAACTGATTTACAGTTTACCATGAATACAAACAGAAATGAAATAGATGTGGTTGTAGCTGATGAAAGTATCTCCAACCAAACAGAAATCACAGCTAAAGCATTTTTAACAGTTACTCAGGTTCCTCGAATTTGTTCAGAGAGTTTTTTAAAAGGGATATGAAAGTAGCTCTGTTACTCCCAAAAGAACTTGCTTGACCTCCCAGAACAAAGCATTACTTTATCTTCAAGCCCTGCTTGGAAAGCATTCTGGACAGCTGACAAATACCTCACTTGTAGACCGTTCCATGGAAAATATTCTTTGCAGAGCAACTATTTCAGATTTCCAAACGTGGATTTCAGATTTCTACAACTGAAGTGGCAAGCTGTGAGTGCAGGGCTGTTCAGAAAGTGAAGATATCCATGGGGTGAGCTCCACCTGTGCCCGAGGAGAGGTTTCCTTGCTGGACTCCAGTGTGGAACAGGCTGCAGGAACACAAATGTGTTCAGTCACACCTGAGGCTTGAACATGAATTTAGCATAAATCCACTGCAGAGTCTCAGATTGCAGCTGCACCAGGGAGTTACCTGGGCTCTGGCAGGGATCCAGCTGGGAAGCACAGCACAGCACAGCCTGCATTTCCCTCACAGCACATTCATCAGCTTGTCATAATGCAAAAAAAAGCTTCTTCCAAAGAGGCAGATGGAGAGAATCGAGAATTCAACCAGACTCAATTTATAACATCCCTGTGCTCCGCACAAATTATCAGTTCACACCAACCAAGATCAGGAGGACATCAGCAAGGTTTGACTGATCTCAGGGGCAGACTTGCTTTATTTTCTGGATGGATTATTCCCACCAATCTTCCCCAGGCTGAATTTCCAGCAGCCAAGCTGTATTTTCCCTCCTGAGCTGGGCAAACAGCTGCTCAAGTTCACATTTGTATTTCTGTGTAAACAACAATAAAGGACAACATTGGTAATGACCCAATACAATTTTGCACTGGGTGCAGGCACCTGTGGCTGCCAGAAAATTTTTTTTAACCTAATTTTTTATTATTGCCAAAGGCAGACTTGGAGCCAATCCTTATACAATCAGGATCAGTCAGTGTGTCCTACGGATGATCCAAAGAGATTGGTTAGCTCCACAATAATAAATCCATGCACATGTACACATGTGTTTATGTCTATATTGACCTAATGCTGATAAAACATAAATGAACAGCACTGCCTAAAATTGAAAATTATTTCCAGTTTTCTTGTGGTGGGGAGGATAAATGAATCCAAGATTCACTCTCCTTTCCAAAGGTATTGCCCAAGTTCAGATAAGCAAAGGTTTTACTGTCTTTGGGTTGAGATGAATCCCATGTTTGGTCTTTTTGCCTTTTTATTTCCTCTTTCCCATTCCCAGGGGATGCAAAGACACTGTGCTGCACATAGAGGAAGTGACAGCAACTGACATTTCCCCTTTAGAAAAATAATAATTTCTATTAGAAATCAGCCAGAAGGTGTTTCTTTAGGATAGAAAACTTTATTAACAAATATAAAACTGTTTTTTCAGTGTGATGAGGCTGGGAAGCTGTGGCAGTGCCTGCCCCACAGCCTGGGACAGTGACACAGCCTCGTGTGACAGACCCTGGAACGCCAATGCCAGGAGAGCTGTCTCGCCCTCAGTTCAACCCAGCTTTTTTCAAGTCCTCTGGCAGAACTCGGCCCTTCTTCCGGGCCCTGGCTTTCTTCTTCTCTATCCTCTCCTTCTTCTTCTTCTGGATGTTCTTCTTGCGCTTGTCCTGCCGCTGCTGCATCTTTTCCACCACCCTCACAGTCCGTTCCTCCCACTGCCTCTTGCGCTGGGCTCTCCGCTTCTCCTTGCGCTTCAGGGCCTCCTTCAGACGCTCCTCATTGTCACGGATCTTCACCCCTTCTGCCTTATAGAGGGCATTTGTCCATTTTATCTTGGTCTCCAGCTCCTGAGCTTTCTTCTCGTCCTTCTCCTTGAGCTCCTCCAGTTTATTCTTCCTGGTCTCCAGCCTGCTCAGCAGCTGCTTGTAGTTCTTGCCTGTCAGAGGAGTGATATTGCCTTTCACTGCTTTCCTCTTCTCTTTCTTCTTCTGGATCTTGTTTAACTCATTCTCTTCATGAACTTTAACCCTGTTGAAGACAATGTCAGCTTTGCTCTCCTCCTTTTTGTTTTCTGGCTCTGCTGGTACCTCCTCAGTCTCTTTCTTCTCCATTTTTGCCTTCATCTTCAACTCCTTCCGTCGGCGTTTCTTTCTCTCTCTCTCATACTTCCTTCGCTGCCTTTTCTCCAGCACTGCAGGGGTTAACTCCTTGGCATTATCCTAAGGAGAAGGATGGACATGAATGAGAAGCCTTAAAGGGTTAAAGCAGAAGTAAAAGTGGGCTGTCCCTCAGTTCCTGATTTCAAACTCCTCCTAAGAAGCACTACCTGTGATGGGAAGCTGTGACTCAGCTGTTACAGACACTAAGCACAGTAACAACATTTCAAACCCTCTGCTTTCCCCCAACAGCCTGGGCTGTTCCCTTGCAGGCTCTCACTACTTTGCTTTTTCCCAAAAATCACCAAAGGCACGTTCTCTTTGAAGCTGACCCCATCTTTTCTCACAGGTTTTTCCACAGAACATACACAGGTCAGCTGGCAATCCCTGCAGGCAATTCCTTATGAGCTGGAATCAGCTCAAACCCTGAGCCCGTGAGATCCTGTCCCCACACTCCCTGGGAGGCTGGGGAGGGTTTCAGATGCACAAACACACATATGGATACACATGCAGAGTCCCCATACCTGTCCAGAAGCCTTTTTAATCTTCTCATGGAGTCTCTGACGCAACAGACTGATTGCAGAAACAGAAGGGGAACTCAGTTCACTTTTACTTCCTGAAAATGAAAGGGAGAAAATAAAAATACCTAAAAAGCAGCACCAGCTAAACAGTAGCACTTTCTCTGGCTATGGGAAAAACTCTGGGAACTCTTTAGATGCTGTGAATGGAACGGAAAATCCAACAAACCCAGAGTTTCTATTTCATTTGTTTCTTTAGAATTTCCCCTTTTATCATTCAACACTGCCAGCAGTGGCCTGGCATGCCCTGGGGCTGCCTGGCAAGCCAAAGACAAGTACCAAGCTTGTGGAACAGAGAGGTTCAGGACATCTTTTCTCTGTGATCTAGCTTTTCATTGTCATAAAGGAAAGCTGAGCTGGCAGGACAGGGATTGCATCCACGGGTAATTCCCAAAGTTACTCACAGGCACAAAACCTCTGCAGTTCAGTTAAACACCATTTCCAGAGAGCCACCCAGTGGTGATGGCACAAATTCCTGTCCATAGGCAAAAGCTTCTGGGGCACATGAAATAAGCAAAGATGTTCTCAATTTAGGCTTTCCAAACTAGACTTGTGTGAAGCAGGTGAAAAGCAGCCAGCTCAGCCCAGGTCACAGCAAAGCTGGAATTCTTACCTGTAGCCAAACTCTCCTTTCTGTTCTGTGTGCCACCCTGTGGAGATGATTTGCTGGCTTGAGGGGCTGCTTTCTGTCCTGGAGTGGGTTTACTGGTGTTAGAAACCACCTGTTTGGCTGAAGGAGCATTCTTCTTCTCAGTTTGCTTCCTGGGCTTCTTTTTCTTCTGTTTTTTGACCTGTCTGCCAGCATCCTCAGGCTGGCCTGGCTTAGACACTAGAAGGCAAAAGCAAATTACACAACAGAGGACAATGCTACATTCCCACTCATAACATTCTGTTATTACTGAACACTACAGTTCCACCATCGCAATGGCATATCTTAATGTTCAAAAATTATACGTTTTAGAATTTATTTAATTGGACCAAACATCCTTGCACACTTCTGTAAAACCCCAGTTCTCCACATCCATCACCACAGTGAATGGAGACCATTGACTTCCAGGGCTCCCAGTACAATGTGCGCAACGTGTTCGGGAGCTCCGTGTTTGAGCAGATTGTTTTCCTGTTAGAAACCGGCACAATCCCGGGCCAAGCACCCCGAGGGGGCACGGCTGTCGCGCCCAGCCTCCCACAAACCGGCCGGAGAGGGCAGAACCGAAGCGTTACAATTCCAGTACCAAATTTCCTCTTCCGTGACTCCGGGGCGTGCTGCACGCCGGCCCTCCTGGCCAAGCCCTGCAGGTAGGAGTCCTGGGCGGCCAGGCTGGCCATTGCCGTCCCGGCTCCCAGAGCTGCCCGGGGCAGGTGGGGACGGCGGTGCCCTCCTCGTGGAGCCCCCGGCAGGAAGTGATGGATGAAGCGCGCCGGCCGGGAAGTGACGGCAGCGCCGGGCGCACGGAGCCGCCCCCGCCGGGGCTGCCGCGGGCTGGGCACGGCCAGCGCGGACCCACGGCGTCCCTCACCCACACCAGGGGTGCTGGACCCACGGCGTCCCTCAGCCACAGCAGGGGTGCTGGACCCACGGCGTCCCTCAGCCACACCGGGGGTGCTGGACCCACGGCGTCCCTCAGCCACAGCGGGGGTGCTGGACCCACGGCGTCCCTCACCCACACCAGGGGTGCTGGACCCACGGCGTCCCTCAGCCACAGCGGGGGTGCTGGACCCACGGCGTCCCTCAGCCACACCGGGGGTGCTGGACCCACGGCGTCCCTCACCCACACCAGGGGTGCTGGACCCACGGCGTCCCTCAGCCACAGCGGGGGTGCTCGGGGCTCTCCTGGCGGGCTGTGACCCCCGCTCCTTCCAGACATCTCCCCGGAGCCCCGCAGGCAGCCCCCGGTTCGCCTCCGCCGCAGGTCCCACACCTTTCTTTGCCAAACATCCCTTTACTGGAGGACAAAACCGAGCTTCCCCCTGCACCGGGGTGAGGGCCCCAGAGCACGGGCAAGTTTCGGGATGGTTTCTGCAGCCCCTGTAGGGGGACAGCTGCAGGGAGCTCATCCCCTCCTCGCATGTGCACGCTCATATTGTGACACTTTCACAAAGCCTCGTGGCTGAAAACGCACGCCTTAAAAATTATACAAAACAGTCAGTTTTATTAAATCACCTAGTTACAAAAATAAATGGAATGGAAGAAAAAGAAACCAAAAAACAATAGCAAAAATTCACATCCTAAGAAATGAGACATTACAGCAGAAAGCTGGGGAAGCTCAGCTCAGTTGTTGGAATGCCCTGCTGGCTCTGTGGTGCCCGTGACACCGAGCTGTGGTGACACTGTTCAGTTCAGTGGCATCTCCCTTTCAGCTGCACAGCTCGAGCCAAGGCAGAGCCATCACAAAAGGAAAGGACAGAACATGTGCTGAGCTGCTCAACAGCTGCAGACCAAGCACCAAATGGGTTTCTTTGGAAGGAAACTGAGAGTAACTGAGTATTCCTCACTGCTCTCAAGATTTTTTCATTAGACAAAACTAAAAGCCAACATAAACAGTGGCTCCATGTTAGCTCAGACTACATTAACAGGAATTTCTGTGTAAATGCTGAAGAAGGAATCGAATGACTAAAGCATGACACTGCTTCTCTTTGTGGCTTTGAGCAAGTGGTGTCATTGACCCCTCAGTCTGATCCCCCTCTGCCTGTTCTTCCAGACAGGGAACACTGCTCTTCCATAAGGGTCTCCTGGGATCCTCCTTCCAAATCAAGAGTTCAAGTTTGTAAAGCATTTTGACAGTGAAGACTGTTGTGTAAAAGTACTATGAGACTCTTTACAGTAGACCAGAGGTTGTCAGATGCCATCCTGAGAGAGCTTTAAAGCAGCCAGAATGTCAATAACCTTGGGAAGCAGAGTAAAAACCCCAACACATTCACTGCCCCCACATTTGGCTCAAGTTTATCCCAAAGAAATTCAACTCCCAACACTCACATGGAAACAAACTTCTGAGACTTCTAATGAACTCTACACGTAACTATCACGTTAAAGCAAACCTGACTCTAATTTGTTATAACGAGATTCACTTTGTGTCTACATATCTCTATCGGGACAGCAACACTCCTGGCAAGGCCGTGGCGTGGAGGAAGCACTGCAGCCATGCAGGGAGCAGAGCCCTGCCAGCCCAGCTCCAGTGCCTCCTCCCGACAGCAGGAGCCGCTTGCTCAGCACAGCAGGAGGAAGACTTCCAGCAGCGCGGTGCCGCGGCGGGGCCATCCCCGGATGAACCGCGCCCGGCAGCAGCGGATCCTCTTCAGGAATGCTCGGCGGGGCCCGCCCCGTGCCCGTTCACGTGCGGGTGCGACGGGGTGGAACTCTGCGAGGTGGCAACGCTCTGCTCGGCTGTGGCAGCTGCCAGAGGCATCGAGAGGCTCTCGGGGGACAGCGTGGCAAAGTCTTGTCTCCAGTAGGCTTCGCACAGTGGGAGATCATTGCTGTCACACAGACTGTAGCTTTCCAGAACAAACAACCCCAGTGAGGAGAGAGCAGGTGTGGTGACAGAGGAGGGAGGGGAGGGATGGAAAGGGTGGAGGGAGCAAGACAGAAGCAAAGCATTAAGAAAATGGCAAAAAAAATGCTGGATGTAAGGTCTGTGTTCATGAAATCATCCTAAATCGTGTGACAATGGCTTTCCCTAAGACACCCCCCACTAAGGGCTGGTCCTAAAATCTCTTGGGCCTGGTGAGGATTGGGGCAATTTTAGAGAAGAACTGTGGCTACAAAATAAAACAGAGGCTTAAGTCTAATCCAGACACTCCAAGTCTCTGAAAAGATCTAAGCTGAAGTCCTGGCACCCCCAAATATGCAGCTTTTGCTACTGATGAGTGAGACATGGACCTTATCCACAATTATTTTACTTGGAATTAGACTGCAACCTATGTGAGGAAAAAATAGAAATCCTGCTTTAAATTTTACTTCAGCAAAAAAACCTGCCACAATTGTTTTGGGGCCTGTCCCTGTCACAATAAAGAACCCTATTTGCACTCCTTCCCCTTCAAAAAAGTGCTCCACAGGTTTGGATCTTCCAATGAAGCTTCCCAGTTTGATTATAAAATACTGACAGCTCCTGCCTTTTCCCAAAGAGCCTGAGCTAACAGTGCTTCTAAATCAGCTGGCTGGACTCCAACACAGGCTGAACCAGCAGTGTGGGAAAATAAGATTTTTAAACAATTGGCTAATTCTTGCCCATACTCTGAGGAAAACATAATGTGGAAGGGCCAAAACTAAAAAGAAACATGGAAGGAACTGGAACAAAACCAACACAAATCCCAAAGAGAAGAAGGAGCTGCACACGCAAGAGACACCCAAGACAAAGTGAGTGCTGGAGCAGAAAGCAGCTTGCATTCAGATAAAAACAAACCCAGTGGGTCAAGTGATTTTGTTGTTGCAGCTTTATTTACATTTGTAATGTATGGACTGATGCTTAGGGAAATATTTTAAGTATAGAAATATGAGACAGTTCATATTGCACAAACATGAAACATGTGAGATTTAACCCCACACTCAAGACAGCTCCTGTGATCTCAGAGGAGGGAGCAATGGAACACAAATGCAGGTCTGGGGGTTAGGATGAGAGGGCAAGCTGGACTTGCAGTTACCACTTTGGGGAACAAGCACACAAAGCACCAGGTGCAAGCTGAGCTCTTTTCTGGCAGTATCACCCAGCTGGCTTTGCAGGAGAAGTGAGAAGGCAGTGGATACAGGTTTTATATCTGGGGCTTCTGTAAAATCCCTTGGAAGATCAGCCCCCAACACAGTGGAGCTGGGTTCAGTTAACAAAGACCATCAGGACTGAACCAGAACTACAACTCCTGCTCTGTCAGACCTCAGGCCATGATTTCCCAGGAGAACCTGACCACAGCATCCACACATCATGGCAGGGGAGCTGCTAACCACGTTTCAGCTGTGTCAGAAGCAAGACTGCTTCTCCTGCTGCCCCAGTTAGAAGGGTTCCAGAGTCTAAGCTCCACCTCTCAGCTAACACTCCTCAAAAGTCAGGGTCAGTGAGCAGCTCTGCACAGCCCAGGAGCACTGGCCAGCCTGCTGCTCTGTCCTGGGAGGGCTCCTCCCAGGGTGGGTGTAGAAGGGACTTCACTACTCCCCTGAGGCACCCAGCCAGTCTGAGGGCAGAGGGACACTCTAGAAAACTACTTGAATCACAGGGCAGGAAAACAAAGATTCCTTCAGGACAATCTTCTCAGGTTCAGTTTCAAGGACCTGCTTTTGGGTCTCACCAAAAGGCCCATGTGCACATAAAAAGCCTGGCAAACACCTGACCCTACAACTGACCAGGCATTCCCAGGACAGCCAAGAACTCCCCTTTGGGGGCAAACAGGCTGTTGTGTTGACAGCCACTGGAACATGGCTGTGACATAACAGAAACCCTTTCCCCCACATTAGACAATAAGATTTCACTAAAAATATTGTAGTATTCTAATTATAAAAGGACTTTGAATAAATCACTATTTCTGTATTTACACAGACACAATTTCTTTGGTGCAGAAAAAGACAGGAAAGAGCACAGGAAGGGAGGAAGCAAACGACCAAGTGCTACATGATAACAAAGTGTCAGATCACAGCTCTGCAAACTGTCAGGTTTCCTCACCTCATGACCCATAAGAAAGAGCAGGAAGGCAAATCCATCTGATGTACACCAAAATTTGTGCTTCCATGTTAGTTCTGCCAGCAAGGGTTGCTTTATGGGGCACCTGGGGCCAGGCAGGTGAGCAGACCATGCCAGCATGGCCAGACCCCTCAGTGCAAAAGTGAGTGACCAGCACACAGCGGTGGCAGTCTGGGGACAGGGTGAGGGAAGCACGCCTGGCACACGTGGGGCACTCTCATCCCACACCACATCCCTCTGGATAAGCTCTGCTATGTCATGGACCTATCAGCACCTGCACAGGTGCTTGGGTTTGTGATCATCACAACCTCCTCAAAAAACTGAAGAAAGTTTGAAAAACAACTCTAAACTTTTACTTCTAAGCTGTGTCATATTATTATCTTTTTACTCTTAAAATACATATATTACTCATAAACAATGGCCTTACTTTCAAAGATATTGAGCAATTTAGTTGACTTAGCTGGGGTCATAGGCATTCAGCATTCTTAGAAAAATGGAAAAGGCAAACATAGAAAACCTGGTCAGTAAAATTTTAAGTACGATTTTTTTAAAGTTAAGTGTTTGTTTAAAAGTCCTAGAATTATTGCACTGACTTCACTTAGCTTGGAAAGTGCAGCCAAAATAACCAGGTTTACATTTGTTTTCTTCTGCTTTCATTAACTGCATCATTAACTAGAAGTGCTGGAGTGCATGACAAAAAAAAATAAATAAAGTGTCCGAATTCTCTAAAGTCTGTTTGCTAAATAAGAGGCTTTTAAAAATATTAAAAATCCCACAAACAAATCAGTAATAAGTCATTCCTTAGAAAATCCTATCACAATACTTCATAATTCAATGAAACTGAGCAAGTCTTTTTGCTCCTTGCAAATGCTGACCCCAGGACTGGAGGCAGCTGGGGGCAGTGACTGTGAAGGAAAAGGCACAATGTGTGACCAGGTCACTTGTGAAAGGACTCGCCACAGAGCTGGGGTGACACCAGCTGACATCAGGACCCAGCTCAGCAAGCTGTTCTCTGCAGGGAGAGAGCCAGAGGCTCCTTCAGAGGGATTTTCCCCAAGGAAATTCATCTTCTTTTCTAATGATTACAATAGAAGCCTAAGGAAATTACCTATCAAACCTGGGATGCCGTGAACACCTCCTTCACCAGGATATTTAAACCCTCTAGGGTATCTACAAGGAAAAGGCAGTTGCTTTAGTTGAAGAAAAAGAGTTTGACCTAATTAAAAGTAGGACTGGAAACTTTTGGGGAACATTCTCAACACCTATACTCTAAAGGCTATTTGATAGTCTGCACTAACTACCCCAAAAAGGCCTGGAGTTGTAAGGCAGAGTCCACTGCCCTATTTGTACCTGGAAGAGTAATATTCTTCTTCTAGCTCGTACAGGTCAATGGAGATCTCATCCCGCAGGGCAATCAGCTTCTTGTCACACTCCTCCTGCAGACTCCTCAGCTGCTGGTTGCGCTGGTTGATGGCCTCGTTCACAGAGGGGAAATCATTGAGGATCAAGAACTGCTTCAGGTCAGACACAAGTTTCATCAGGGACTCGCCAGCTCGGACCTTGCAGCAGCGAGAAAAATCACACATCAGAACAGGGCTTTGCTCCAGTTCCAAGATCTCCCAAGCTGCTCCTTCAGCCCAAACTTTGGATAAAAACTCCCACAATATGAGGATTCCAATGGAATTCTGACCCAGCCTTCCCCAGCCACCCCAAACACGAAGTCACTCTCCTGGCAGCAGTCCTTGGGAGTGTTATAAAGACCCAAAAATCAACCCAACAGCCCCTGCAGGATGTGCTGCCCACAGGTCTGAACAGTACAGTGCTACTCACAATATTTGCAGCTCTGACATGCATCTCGTAGTTATCCTGTTCACCCTGGGTTGCTCGAGAGACTTGAGTTTCGTCCTCAATCTAAAGAAAAAAGTACACAAATCCACCTCTACATATATAAAATTCAAATAGACAATTACTATGTTATAAGGCACAATATATGGAAATATATATGTAGATTTCCTAGATACGTGGATATGTGTGTGAATTTCCTACATATGTGGAAATGTGTGTGAATTTCCTATAGCTGTGAAATGAGATCACACATTATGTATGTGAAATTTACATCTGTATGTGAATTACAGTTCAATTCACACAGTGTCCAAGGCCAGGCTAAACAGGGCTTGGAGCAACCTGGTCTGGTGGAAGGCGTCTCTGCCCATGGCAGAGGGTGGAATGAGACAATCTTTAAGGTCCCTTTAAAGCCTTTAACATTCGGGGATTCTACGAAAGGTTCTCCTCTCACAGCCCCTTCTTCCTCGCGTAACCCCGCCCTCCTCCGCTTAGCACCCGCGGTGCTCCCATGAGGGCGGGCAGCCCGCTCAGGCCCACCTTGGCCGTCTTGATGATCTCGGTGAAGTTGTCCATGATGGATTTGACATCGTCCTTGAGGCGCTTGTTGTAGGACTGCAGCAGGGTCTCCTTGCTCTGGGGCAGCACCCGGGGCTGCGCCATGGCCGCGCCCTCCCGTCACGGGCCCGGGCCCCGCCCCCCTGCGCTCTCGCGAGACCTCGCGCGCCGTAGATATCTCCCGGCATGCCTCGCCCCGCCTTTCTCTTCCGCCGCCCAAGATGGTGAGTGATGGCGGCGGCGCGGGGTGACCGGGGCCATCCGCCGCCATCTGGGGTCCTCCGCCGCTGCCGATGGGCTGCGGCAGCGCCGCGAGGATGCTCGGCTGGCGGGGGAGGCTGTGGAGCGGTGTTTCGTGCCTGATTTGCGGTGATGGGGGAAGGCCGCGTATGGGCCCGGCAGCCCGGGCCGGGAGCCTGCGGCTGCTGCCGGCTCGGGCAGCCCGGCCAGGCCGCAGGGCCTTCCCGGGGTAGGTCGGGTCCCGGTGGTCAGTAGATCGCCGTGGGGGTGTCTCGGCTGCTCTCGGGAGCGCCAGGCCGGGCGAAGCTATCATCACGCTCGCTTTAATACTTTCTCCTCTCGGGGTGGTTTATAAACCTTGTAAACGTAAAGCGAAGGATTTGCTGCTTCTCTGGGAGAGGAGGGCGAGCATGTGAGACCGAAATGCCTGGGAAAATAAATGCATTTCTTGGGTGGGCTGGTAACGTTTCCAAGCACGCAAGTTTTTGAGGCAAAAGAAAGGCAGAGTGTGTTTCTGTCTTGCAGCCGAAAGGAAAGAAGGCCAAGGGCAAGAAGGTGGCACCAGCCCCTGCTGTAGTCAAGAAGCAGGAGGCCAAAAAGGTTGTTAATCCCCTCTTTGAGAAGAGGCCCAAGAACTTTGGCATTGGTGAGTAAGTGGATATTTGGGGTAGTTGCTCCCATGGCTTTTTCCTTGTTCACTGAATAGATTCCGTTACAAACATTAAAAACCACTGCAGACTTCGTGCAGGGCTGTTCTCGTACAAGGCGCAGATGATGTGAAAGAATATTTGCTATCTGAGTGGTCGTGCTGACACATCACCACCAAGATCACTGATGCTCCTGTGCCTTTCCCATGCTGCTGCTGCTCTGGATTTGGGGCAGCCCTGAGCTAAAGGCTGTGTTTTTCTAGGACAGGACATCCAGCCCAAGCGTGACCTCACGCGGTTTGTGAAATGGCCGCGCTACATTCGGCTGCAGCGCCAGAGGTCCATCCTCTACAAACGCCTCAAGGTGCCTCCTGCCATCAACCAGTTCACCCAGGCCCTGGACCGCCAGACAGGTGAGCATGTGCCCCACAAGGTTCTCTTGGCTTGGGTTCTAAATGGGATGTGCCTCAGAAAAGCGCAAAGAAACCAAAATGAGCCTTAACAAAGGTAAACAGGGCTGTGTCTGTGGAAGTGTTTTAGGGAGGCTTTAACAGCGACCAGGGTGGTGTCAAAATCAATTTGCTGGCTTAAATCTTGGATTGCTGCTTTGTACTCTGAAAAGGGATTTAGAAAATACTAAAGCTCTATTTACTGACCCAAACCCTGCATTAAATCTTAACTGTGATTCCATTCTTCCAGCTTGATGTTGAACTACCCAGGGTGGTACAAACAGATTGCTTGAGACATCTGTGGGAGTGCAGGTTTTGGGGGAAAACTGGCACTGAAGGAAGAAGGGATTTAGGGGTCTTCTGTGAATGCAAAAAACTTTGGACCTGTGTAGAATAATTTCCTCCTCATCGATGCTCCTTGCTTTAAAAGAGCCATGCACTACCTCTAACCCTAATTGCTGTGGGGGTCCCCAGGCATTTCCTCATCCAGACAGTCAAGGAGCTCCCAGTGCCATCAGAGCTGCATGCAAATAGGGGCTCTCAGGGTGCTCTTCTCTTGGACTGTGCAGATGATGATCACTTTTTGCTGTGAAAAAAATTGTGATGACAACCACCAAGATCGCTGATGCACTGCAGTATTTTTTAAAGAGAACGCTTAGATTTTCAGGTCATGCAACTAATTAGTAGGTGTTCTCTTCCAGCCACGCAGCTGCTGAAGCTGGCACACAAATACAGGCCTGAAAATAAGCAAGAGAAGAAGCAGAGGCTACTGGCTCGTGCTGAGCAGAAAGCTGCAGGAAAGGGAGATGCTCCAACCAAGCGGCCGCCCGTGCTCCGAGCAGGTAACTTTGTACCTGAGCTGGTGGAATATGGGAGTGTGGCACTTTGGGAGAGAGAAAACTGGTGAAGAGCTGGTTCTTCAGTCAGCCTTGGACAAGCTATGGCAATGATGTTATGAATTTCTTCACCTGAGCTCAAAGTGAAGAGCAAAATAGACGAGCTTTTTAACCCTGAGCTTTAGCAAATTGTCCATGAAATGTCTTTGTGCCACTGATGTTTTTGTAAAGTTTTTGTAACTTCCATAGCGATGCTGTGCTATGGAATCAGAGTTGGCTTGCAAGAAAGCTCTGAAAATGGACTGAGAGGCATCAAAGCTTATGTAGAACTTGTTTTTCAGGTATCAATACTGTCACAACTCTGGTGGAGAACAAGAAAGCTCAGCTTGTTGTTATTGCCCACGATGTAGACCCCATTGAGGTGAGCATGTTACAGGCTACCTGTGTAACTCAGGGTGGGGTCAGAAGTGCTTTTAAGGCAAAGACGGGTCTTAGGACAAATTGCATGAAAGAGAATGCACAAAAAAAATACACATTAGCCAGCACTGAGATGCTTGTGCATGTTTGTAGTTGTCCTGGTTGGACAGTGAGGCTGGGCCCTTGCAATGATGTTTTGAATTTCTTCACCTGAAGCAGCAGTGAAGAGCAAAACGAGCTTTTTAACACTGAGCAGTTGCCACAGCCCAGGCTGACAGCCAGCACAAAGGGATGTTCTCTCTCAGTTCCTCAGCACTCTCTTCCCTTTCAGCTGGTGGTTTTCCTGCCAGCCCTGTGCCGCAAGATGGGGGTCCCCTACTGCATCATCAAGGGCAAAGCCAGGCTGGGCAGGCTGGTCCACAGGAAGACCTGCACCTCCGTGGCCTTCACGCAGGTTAACCCGTAAGTGTTCTGGGAGCTCACTTGATTGTCTTGTGGAGAAAGCAAACTGTCTTAAGCACAGGCTCTAGGCAGGTGGGTAGCAAACTTGGGTCTCTCTGAAATAGTAAAATTAAAATACCACCTCTGTAGTGTCTGATAAAAATGTCTCTATCAAATCCTGGAGGTGCAGACTATTTTGGTTTACCTAAAGGATAGTTACTCTAAAATCCAGTGCAGATTCTGAGTGTTAACCCTTTGTAACTGATGCTTTTGCTTAACCTGAAAAATTGGGTTGCCACTAGAAGCTTTCAAATTCTATCACAAAATATGTATGGAAAATGTTAAATCAAGGCTCTAAAGGAACTAAAATTGTTGTCAACAGGGAGGATAAGGGAGCCCTTGCAAAGCTGGTGGAGGCTGTCAAGACCAACTACAATGACAGATATGATGAGGTAAGATTCTCTGTGCTGCTGGCCTTGTCTTTTTACACAGTTACATTCCCAGAAGTGAGAAATGGGACATAGTGACATCAGTTTGTACTTGGGTGTGTTATACCTAGGTTTGCTTACAGTGTACCCAGATTCTCTACCTGAGGATGAGGTAAAATGTGAAAGCTGTCACCAGGTTAGAAGTAAACAGCAACCCTAGGGCAAGGATTGTAGAGAGGGCAACAGCTTCTGCTACCTAAACTCCATATCCCAAATCCAGGAGTTACGGGATAGCTGAATCCAACGTCCCTCATTGGAAAAGATTTTAAGCTTTTCTCTTGGCTGCCCCAAAATGTAGTGCAATGCTTGAAATGTGCAGGACTTTTTAGTTGAGGGAGCTCTTCCCCTTGTGCAGAATTGAGTGCCACAGTGAGAGATGGAATGAGGTCTCTAACCTGTTGTCCCTTCCTTGCAGATCCGTCGTCACTGGGGCGGGAATGTCCTGGGTCCAAAATCGGTGGCTCGCATTGCGAAGCTGGAAAAAGCCAAGGCTAAAGAGCTGGCTACAAAGCTGGGCTGAAGATGTACTGCATTGCACCGTGTTCTCTGTACATAATAAACCCCAGCTGTTTCAGTGGTCTCTGTTCATGGCAGTGTTCTAGGCAGGGAGTAGCACAGTGGCATTGCTGTATTTCTGTGCCTTCCATCCAGTGACAGAATAGTGCTGGGCAGAAACAGCTGCACAGAGCTGGTTATTACTTACCTTGGAATAACTTTCCTTAATTACTAGTCCTGTGTAGTAACTCCTCTCTCTTGAACACACAGCCCAGCAGCTCAGCTGCACATGGGATTTTGAAGTTGACTGGACTGGGCTAGTTCTGGCTTTAAGCCTGGCTTGGTTTTGCAAATCTAAATTGGAAATAGCTCTTGATTTCTCCTTACTTAGGACTGGGTTACAGTATGGGTTACACAGTGTTACAACCTTCCACTCCTGCAGTGCCCCTTGCAATAAGGGCAGGCTGAGGGGGGAAGAATCAAGACTTTCCTGAGTGCTGACTTGGTCTGGTGGCACTGTGGAGGCTACCAAGGCTCCAGCTGTGGTAGTTGCTTGTTTTTGCCAGCCCTCATCTTGCAAAGCCACAGGCTGCCTTCCCCAGCTAGACCTGAGTGTCCACAGTGACCGACCTCTAATTCAGGTTTGCTGCTGTTCATGTAAGATGCATGATGCAAGTCACAAGGCTAAGACCTGTAGGCCTTTATTTATTCTGCTGCAGCTGCTGTGATCCATTCCTGACTTCAGGAAGGACTACTTGCTGCAAATAGGCTGATTCACAAAATCCTCTGGATTTGTCTTAAGGAAAAAAAAATATGGAGTTGTTAAAATGCAGCTTACAACCAACCAGGATAGAAAAATGTATTCTTGTGATTACTATTGAAATTCAGTGCTCCCAAGCTGCAGCCAAATCACACTGGTGGGAGCTCAGTTTGCAGGGATTGCTTGAAGTCTATTTGCAGCTTGATAACTTGTGTGCTCAAACTGCTCTGGAATTCCAGGTGCTTCAGTTATTTAGGACTGATCAGGCTCCTGTTATCCATAAAAGTCTGCTCTTGACTGTAGCACAAAGATGTTTCTTCCTTCCCCTCATAGAGGTAGTTTCTGTATAAATTTCTTGTACCACAAGAAGGAAGTTGCAGCACACAAGCTGTACCTGTGAGAGAAAAATCACACGTTGGCACCTTTCCAGGGTAGACTGGACCTCCCTAAGAGAGCTGCAATAACCAAATCAAACCACCTGGCACAAGCTATTTAGGTTAAAACTGGCCTTTTGTAGCTCAAGAGCTCCAGAGCAGCCCAGGCAGGTCCCCCAGGTGGGCTGGTCCCTTACCAGGTGACAATGGTGA